>JACMIF010003158.1:3901-15437 GCA_014805445.1 Diplogasteroides magnus
TCATCTTGCTTTGGGGGGGCTAATATGAAAATTGCGGCCCCTATAGGCCCCCCCTCCACCCCCCTGTAAGGGGGGGGGTTCTCCCCCCCCCCCCCCCCAGCGGCATCTCTCCTTCTTCAAGGAAAAGAGAAGGGGACGTCACTCATTCCTTTCTTTCTTGCTCTCTCTTTCTCGCTACGAGGACTTGAGCGTCTGAACTCTGGGCTCTGATTGGGTGAAGGACACCAAAACAGAGGACATTTACGCCATAATGGTGAAATTTAGATTGATACGCGATCATACTCTGCTTCGATGGGTGAAAGCCATTGGGGGAGGACAATTACGCCATAATAACGAAATGGACAAACAAAATGGCCCAAGTGATCATTTTGCCTAGAGGACTTAAGAATCTGAACTGCTTCAATCGCTGAATGACATCAACACCGCGGACAGTTGCGCCACAATAATGAAATGAACAAACATGACATCATGAAATGGTTCAAGTGGCCATATCAACACACGTGTGGCTGACGGTGTTATGTCTTTCACACGCCTCCATAGCTGACTTGACGTGAAATTGTGACGTTTGATTCAGAGGGGACTGTTGAATGCGAAAGCAATTACGTAGTAAGCGCTGGCTGCTTTGTCTCACGTCACAGAGAAAAACATGAGCGCCTTTGCGCAATAATGGTGACATGGTGCATCTGCCCATTTCACCACAACGGCGCAACGGCCCCTGACGCACTTGCCGTTCATTCAGAAAGCGCTGACGATTGTTGGCCACTTGTCTCAGGAGCGCCCGTGACGAAAAGCGTCCCGTGAAAGACTCAGAGTCGAGAGAGCGAGCGAGGCTGCCTAAAGGCTCAAAAGCCGGAATATGCGGATAAGCGGCCCCTTCTCATCCCTGGGATTGCGAACGATCCAGGAAGGAGAATTCCCGGGATCGGTCGCTGCCGCGAAAACACGCGATTACGAGGACAGTACTAGGTATTTTAGCGATCATTTCACTCGCTTATAGTCAACAGTGCGGCGGAGGAGAAAGACGACAAATTTGCCCGATTTAGAATCCCCAGACAGTCCCGTGCGATTCACATTCCTGGAAGGAAGGGAAATCGTCGTGATGTGAAGCCATAGTCAATACGCGATAGTTGACAGGGCCTGGCAGGCTGCCCGCGCTTCTGGGTCTGGCCTCTTGGAAAACAGCGTGTCTGCTAGGGGTTCTGAATCGGTAGATGCTTGGTCATTCATCTCCGGAGCGCGGTTGTCTCTCTCCCTCAGAGACAATGGCGTTGCCGAGAAGAATGAGGACGAATTTACCGATTTTGAACCCCTAGACAGTCCCGTGCGATTCGCGTTCCAGGCAGGAAGGGAAATCGTGATGTGAGGCCCGTCAATAAGAATAGTTGACAGACTCCCAGCCAGCGTGGGGGTCTGGCCTCTTGGAAAACAGCGTGTTCCGAGGGCCTTTGGGGCTGTGGTAAATATGGCGAGGACGACTAGCATAAGAGAAGAGGAAAATGACTAGGACTTTTGCGCCGTAATAGTGAAGTAGACAATAACACCGCGATGGCGTCAATATCAATGGCGCCATCGTGGTGAGATTCTGCCTTTCACGTGGAATCGGGGCCCTTGTCTCTTGGTCTGTCTGGACCGTATGGGGGAGGACGACTAAGAGGATGGCCACACACGAAAAACACACGGAATAAGAGAAGAAAAAAGAGGAGGAGGAGGAGGAGAACCCCACTAATTGTGCATGGGGGCCGAATCTTGCTGTTCTCCGAACACCACAATCGGCTGGTTTATGCTTTTCTTTCCCCAAAATCCAGTTCGTTGATGATCAGGTACTAACCTATCTGATAGACTATATGTTGTGCCTGAAACTTATTCAAAATCACTAAGAATGGTCTGAGAAATAACGAAATGGTCGTACTCGGTATATCAACTTCGTCAAAATGAATAATATACATACATGTAAATTACTAGCGGATCAGTGGCAGTGTCAACACGGAAGGAAACGGGGACTCCACTATCATGGGAATTGGGATACACTCTCCTCTCTCACGAGAGGCGGCACTCTATTTCGGTGACACAGGAACAGCACAAGTGCAGACTAGAGTTGGCATTTTGACTACTTTATTGGTTATATTTCACAGGGAGTATATATATATATATATATATATAGTAATCATTGAAGCATAACCCAAAAGCGGTAAAACTGCCAACTGTAGAGGACACTCTCTTACGAGAGGCGGGTACTTCTATTTCTGCGACAGACGGTCAACCCGAGTACACGCCCATAGTGCACTAGGCCCCGTAGTGCGTTCGCGGACGGCGGCAATAAACAACTGGGCGAAGAGGCAACAACAACAAACAACCGAGACGCGCTCTTAGAGCGAAAAGTACAGTAAGACTTAGGACGACCCGGACTTGGGACTCGGGCCTGAGGGACTCAGGGGGTTTGCGCCGTATTGGTGAAATGGGTAATCTCACCAAAACGGCGCAAGCGATGGGGCACGTGTCTTTCACCTGGAGATACATTGAAGATGGGGTGCGTCACACCATCTTTGGTACACCAAAGGAATGCGAATTACGACAGGAATGTGTACAGATGAGCAGTGATGTAATCGTGGCAAATTGTTGCCATGGGAGAGGGACAAGTCTTTGCGCAGGAATGGTGAAATGAACAGATCGCGCCAATGGTACTATGACGCCGCCTTGGTGGAATCCTAAGAAATTGTTGCCATGGACTAAAGGCAGGAGCCTCGCGAACATTTGCGCAGTAATGGTGAAATGAAGAATCTCACCAAGACGGCGCAAACATCCATGGCGCCATCTTGGTGAGATCCTGTTTTTTTTAAAAATTGAATCGCAACGAATCGGTGGCATTCCTCGCCGATGAATCGGCTATTGACGAGCACTGGCTATGACGATTGCCGCATTACACGGGGTCTTTTACATCAGGGCCCGTCTGAATCATCATTCTGCGCCTGAGGGCGTGGGCCGGATTGTCCGGCAAAAAGAGCGAATGTGTTTGGTGGGGTTGACTCATGTAAGTGGGTTGAGACTATTTATTGGTTGTTTGACAGCTTTACGGGTTATGTTTCACCGGGGGTATATCTTCATATATATATAGTTGCGTTGAAACATAACCTATAAAGTAACCAAACTGCCTATCATAGCTGACTCATACATGGAGGTAATTTGAGACTATGCTTGACATTTTGACTCTTTTTTTGGGTTATGTTTCACAGGGAGTATACGTTCAAAAATATAGTAGTCTTGAAACATAACCCATAAAGTAGTTAGTCAAACTGCCAATCACAGTTGACTCAGGCAAAGTTTGAGTACGAGAACGGATATGTTTCACGAAACCAATAACTTCCAAGATATACCGATCGGTGAAACATAACTGATTTCATACTCAAACAGCCAACCCTGGACCACTTATACCCCTTCCTTCCGCTACACCATCGACCGCCGTGTCAACAAAACACATGTGACTGGATTTAGTGACGACGCGAAACAGGTCAAAGACACTTCCTGTTCCGAGTATGGGAAGGAATGGGGACAGGAGGAAAAACTGGCCAGGACAGTTTGACTATGGGTTATGATTCACAGGGGATATATCTTCAAATATATAGCGCCGTTGAAACATAACCCATAAGGTAGTCATTCTATCAACCGTAGTCGTCAGAACGGTTCACGTGTGACGATTCATTATGGCGTCACTTCAGGGACTGCTCTGAATGGAAATCAGTGCGCGGTAAAATCTGAGAATACGCAGGCACGACAAAATAAACATACGTCAAAAGGGGGGGGTTCTCGTTATATGAATGGTACCAGAATAGCAGGGGTTCAAAAACGGCAAATTTGTCGTCATTCTTTTCAGGAGCGCGGTTCTGTATGAGGGAATGATGCAACCGCGCGGTGGAGAAGAATAACGCCAAATTTACTCGATTTAGAACCCGTAGCAGGCACGGCCACATAAACAAACGTCAAGAGACGGGGTTCTAGGAATGGTACCAGAATAGGAAACACAATTCTGCGCTCGGGAACGATAAACATGAGGCATTTGAATCCGAAGAAAGGCGGCATATTCTCGGAAGGAGTTCTAGCTAGCATGCTCGCTCTGTAGCACGTAAGAAAGCATCGCGTTCCGGGAAAATGTGGCACGTGCGGAGCGGAGAACACTTTTGCTCCATCCCCTGCACACACGCGACACAGTAGCAAAAAGCATTTTCGGCACATTCTAGCCTCCTCAGTCTCGTCGGAGCAGCTGTCTCTCCCTTGAGATAGACAACCGTTCGGCGGACATTAGGGAGCTTAGAAGCCCAGAAAATACGTTCCCTACAACGCAGATGACTAGCGAATCATCTTCTCCATCTCATCTAGATCCCGACTTAAGTCTCTTCGGAGTCATTAAGTAATTCTCACAGCTGACTAGAGAATGATTGAATGAATTAATGTGCGATGTTCGGTAAACGAATAATGATCATCAAAACCGGATGTGGTCAGGAGAAACTCAGTGAGCATTCATCGAATAAACGCGAACCGAAGACATAACAACCTAACATCAAAACTTTTTATTATTACCGTAATGATAACGGAATTATCAGAACCAGATTACGCTCGGCTGGGCAAATATGCGCTCAACATCAGTGTTGATAGTAGTGGTTCAAAAACGGTAAATTTGTCGTCATTCTTCTCCGGAGCGCGGTTGTATCACTCAATGATAAACGACCGCGTGGCCGAGAAGAAACTCTTCATCTCGTGTCATGACTGAAAATTTACCGTTTTTGAACCCCTGGTTGATGGTTGGTCGATCATCAACTAGGAAGACCATTATTATTCATGTAAAACAAGCCGATGTACCGAGTACGAACACTCAATCCTATTGACGTGTGCCCAACTATTTTGTCATTTCCTCGACTACTAGTCGTAATATTGAATAGGTTGCGAAATATGTTTATAGAAGCGAGCTCTCAACTATACGAACAATACTAGGATCAACGCCTGTTTCCCATCAAAAAGCCCCTTTAAATCGAGAGCGAATGATCAGTGGATATTCGTTGTTCGAACGCGACACATGACGGGCCAGCCGAACAACTTTTGCACTATTTATAACAAAATGGACTATACCGATACTTTTCAAATAACAATCGAGCATTGAACGATCATGAGAGCATTGAAAAGACACTGTGAGTGCAATAGACATCAGGGTCCGAATCGGTAAATGTTCCGTCATTCTTCTCCGCTGCGCTGTTGTCTCTCTCCTTGATAGACAGCGGTGCTGTGGAGAAGAATGACGACAAATGCATATATGTGGAATCCCCAATGAAGATCGTTCATTGTGCGACATTTACTTAGTGATCAGAGGAGAGAGTACGCGAGAGGGCAATCTACACTGCACACACTATGCTGGTGCAGTGTGCAAATAACAAAAGAAGGTAAGGATTCAGACTATCGGAATGAGACGCGACAGCTTGGAAGAGAATGAGGAGGTTTGCACAATGTGCTCCCTACATTTTATAATTAGTGATCAGAGGCGAAGAGGATCCACGAGGGAACACACTGTACACTGCACACATTGTGCTGGTGCACATAATGTGCATGTGCAGAGTATCTAGTGGCAAAAACAAAAAAAGGCAAGGATTCAGACTAAATTATAATACAGTGACAGGTAATATTTCGCTGGTGCAGCGTAGTGGCAGAAAATAGAAGAAGAAGGGTGTATGTGTTCAGATTGAACAAGATACTGATTGGTAAAAAATCGCCTAGAAATAAGGGGGATTAAGAAACTTAAGAGAAGTCGAATTCAGGCTTCTAAAGTCAAGGATGAAGGAGAAGCCACGTGTGGGGCAACCTTTATAGCACCGGGGGGGGGCGTTCCATGTTCGCCCCGCCCCATTATCTCGTATCATGACTAGAAATTTCCAAAGTTGTTGCTATCAACAACGCGGTAGAAGCTGCTGCTGCCGGCCCCCATGTGACTCGAAACCCGCGCCGAATAAAAAACACCTCAAGTACAACAGCGGCAGCAGACAAAAATACGTATTGTGAAATACGACCTCGGGACCCCACGCGTCAGCATCCCGGGAAACAATAATGACGCTGCAGGTGTTCACTATTCTGCTCTGCACGCGGGATCTTATGATGTTTTCCCATTTTCACCTGCGCTCGCGCAACATTATGAAACAAACTATCCCGCAAATGAATTCAGCTGACCATTTCGAGCATGACAATTTGAGCCATATTTATGCTCTTCGGCTTTCTCGAAACATCGCGATATAGAAGAAGCCGACAACAATTGACGGTCTCGTGCCTAGATGGGTAAAAGTAGAATGTCATGGACACTTGCGCCGTTATGGTGAAATGGACATGACACCGCTATGGCGCTAATATCCATGGCGCCCTTGTATTTTGCCCGTCCAGTCAACAGCCAGACTGTCATGGCTAGACAGACTGTGGTCTTTTGCCACAAGTCGATGGGACCAAGGGACAACAAGAGAGAAAAGGGAAGCCATTTGTGTTTGTTTACTGCTAACGGATAAAAGGCGCTTGCGCCGCAGTGGCGAAACTAATATATGCTCCATCTCACCACAAAGGCGCTAATATCCTTGACTCTGTTGTGGTGCCGTCAACAGTGTGGCTAAACAGACTGTCTACTGCCACAAGTCGATGGGACAGCACGGGGAGAAGGGGAAGGGAAGCTATTTGTGTTTACTGCTAATGCACAGACGAGTTGTGTTCCCCCCTGAAGGGAAGGGATCACGCGGGGAATGTACAAAGAACAGGCCCCTGTGCCGAAGCGACAACAAACTGTGAATGAAAACAAAAGCTCATTGGTCGTTTGCGCCATTATGGTGCATCGGCCAACCTCACCATTACGGCGCAAACATCCAATAACGCTCAAGGATGAGGAATGGATTCAGAGAACACGGCCCCTGCGGCGGCGACAACAAGCTGTGTTCGCTTACGGGCTAAAGAATAGAGCAACAAGGATATTTGTGCCGTTATGATACATCGGCCAACCTCATCACAATGGCGCAAACTCCAATAACGCTCGAGGAGAGGAATGCAGTGAAAGTCAGAGAACAGCGGCTGACGAAGCGTCAACAAGTTATGTTCGGTTCCGGATGAAATACAAGAGTGCCGAGGACAATTGCGCCATAATTGGGTGCATTTCACCATTTTGGCGCTAATGTCCATGGCGTTCTTGTCATTCACCGTCGTTTACACTACTACTCTTCGTTACCAGTAAAGATGCGCACTCGCTCTGTTTCCTGCTACACTAGACACCATTCGTAATAACTAGCTAGGGGTCACAGACAAAGCGATAGCGAATTGGGACCGTCTAAAGAACCTCGAAGTGCATTCCTTTTGTCTAACAATAAGCCATTTGTCGCTGATAGACAACCGCTCCGAATGAATTAGAGCAAAGTGATGCACTTCGAGGTTCTCTAGATAAAGCACAGCTTTCGAAAACGTTGACAACGTCGGACTGAGTTACGCAAGCGCGGGGGTTTGCGTCAAAAACATCTGGAAATGATCGTGTCCCGTCAAATAGGGAGAGACCACACAAAACTGAGCAAACGGGCTTTTTAAAAGAACAGACAGACACAACTATTTGAGCCTTGCGTTGTCAAAAACAACTCCCCAACAGACATGGTGACATCAGAGTGAACTTTTCGTGGAACTTGGGGATTACCAAGAGGTTGCGACAAAGATAAGCAAACCAATCGTCACCAAAGGCGTGCGTCATGTGATCTCCAAGAGGGGTTCGAAAATAGCAGTACATAAAGTGTACTTCTCGTCTGATCAGGGGCGGCTGTCGCAGGCCTGAAAAGCGTAAAAATATCGTTTTAGAAACCGGTAAACGTAACTAAACACGTGCGATTTGTGTTCTCGTGACTGTCGCTCGCATGGTCGACAACAACGAGGAACAAAAGATGATGACGAAGTAACTGCGCGCGTTCTAAGAATGGACAACAATCAGAGGGAGTCGAAGACTAAGAAGCAGGAGAAACAGACGTCATGGCACATGATGAGGATCATTCACACCGGTGAGCACAGGCTATTTATAGTAGGGTGGGCACGTTCGATGATATGCTGAGAGCCGGTTCATTTCCATCCCCCTATTCCATTCCGAGCGGTCGTCTCACACCAGTTGGGAACGACTTTTGGACTGGCTTTTGTGTGTGCTCTCATTCGATCGGTCGTCTATGATGAGCGAGAGCGAATGATTCACCCATGCGCAATGGACGAAAAACGGTCCATAAGTCGTTCCCTACCCACCATTATTTTTTTTTTATTTATTTATTTTTTTTTTTTCTATCGAGGAGAAGAACTGCAATACCCCATCATCTTGTATTATTGTGTTAGTCAAGATAAATGATGACGACTACTACAGTACCTTACAGTATCAGAGAACGACCAAACTATAGTGTCGCATACATGCAAAGTTCATGTCAATATTTTGTCTGCAGTGCACCTACAATGAAAATAAAGAAACTGATTTCATTACTACTAAAAAGTTTGAGAATTTTAGCGCGTCTCATGAAATATGCAAAGAAATTTCGCAATTTTTCACAAAATTACAAAAAAAACTATAGTATGACCCGGGCACAATTAATAGATGGAGAGCAAGCCAAACAGACAATATCATAATGATTCGGCTCGCCGAATGCATCATGCGCTGTTTATAGTATGCTATTTACAGTAAGTCTTTCCTGGCTCGGGACGCGGGTGCAGAGTCCAATTGTCGGGAGACACACAGAGGGAAACAAGAGCCAGGGAACAGAATGCGATAAACAAATGGGGACGAGGAATAAATAGACAACAAGCAGGGGGCCTGGGAATCGTCGATCAGGATGGAACACGAGACTCTTTCTTATAAAGGGGGCCCTGTTAGGGGTTCTAAATAGGGATCGCCCTATGGAACGTTATTGACAGCCGCCTCTTTCTAGTCGTCTAACTTCATCGTCTCTCACTTCGCAGAGACGACCGCTAGGATTGAAATTCTGCGGCTAGAACTGAACGGCTGTCGATAGCGTTCCATAGGACGATCTCTGTTGTTCATTCTTCTCCGACTTGCGGTTTTTCATGCCCTTATAGCACAAAGAAAAATATTTATGGATTTTGATAGTTTAAACTGTCATTGAGCAACAGTTTAAACTGTCAAAATAGACAGTTGTTTTCTGTGTGAGACAGCCAGCCAATGGCGACAAAATTGCCGGTTTTGAACCCGTATCGCCTGCTTTACAGTATGTCTTAGATGAGGAAAAACAACAACAGGATCAAACAGCATCAAAGGCTTTCAATTACCATGTGCGATACAATGAACTGCTGATCTTGTTGATTGTATATGCGGCGGTAGAAACGCGAATAATAAATGAGACGAGTAATAATATGACAACAAGCAGAACCAGGCAAATCATCGAGCAGGATAGGACACCACTATGGTTGGCATTTTGACTACTTTATGGGCTATGTTTCACAAAGGTTATATATTCAAATATATATTTGGCTTGAAACATAACCCATAAAGAAGTCAAACTGCCAACCATTGACACCACACAAGTCCCATCCCGCCCTGGGGGCATCTATCCTGTGTTACCAGAATATGAGTGAAACAAAGAACAATAACAAGAAATGGAAGCAACAGGGTGGCCAATGGACCAAGTGATATGATCCTTTGAACTGGCTGAGATTGAGTTTGTTGATTGTTGTCTGCGGTAGAAATCAAGGTGTTTTTCATACGAAGACACGAGGATGCTGATTGTGAGTGGAATTGCATATGGGATATCCCCATTCATCGAAAGAATGAAATAAAAGTAAAGTGAGGGGGGGGGGTAAAAGATTGGAGCGCCTGACCATTAGCGCCATAACGGTGAAATGGATGATCACTGCATTTCCATGGTGCACGTGTACATTTCGACCAGTATTGCACAAATGCTAATGGCGATCTTGTTCTTGTCTCGAAATAGCAGTTGAATATGCGCCTTTCATCAACAGAAGAGGAAGAAGAATGGCCGAGAGGGGAGACAATAGAGCAGTAGACAATAGCGCCATAATGGTTGAACCGGCGCTATTGTCCATGATGCTCTTACAGGATCGCCAGGGACTTTAGCGCCACAGTGGTGTCCATTTCACCATTACGGCGCATATGTTAATGGGAGACCTTCTCTTTCGCCGGGAATAGCGCCTTTCTTCATCAGGGAAGGAAGAAGAATGGTCGGGAGGGGACTAGGGGAACAAGGGAACGGGCCCTTGTCTGTGCACAGCACGTAAACAGAAAAGCAGCGCGTGGCCTGTCTCCTCTCTGCATCCGCGACCATCAACATCAACAGCCATTCTCGTCCCTTTTCATCTATATTATTGTTTCTAAAATGGTACATTTCTTGCTCGTCTAATCCATTCGGAGCGGCTGCGCTTCACATGAAAGGAACAACTGTTCCGAAGGAGTTAGACGAATGAAAAGCGAATGAATTAGACACTTCAGCCTTCTTTCCCTACCCAAAAACCATAAACATCAACAACCGCGCTCTCCCCTCTCCGTTCTATCGTAACCATTGGTCTCTACGGCTCAGCGCGTGGCCTGTCTCCTCTCTGCATGCGACCATCAACATCAACAACCATTCTCGCATCTATTATTGTCTCTAAAATGGCTATTTTATGCATTTCTAGTTGGTCTAATCCACTCGCATTTGTTGTCCAACATATGAGAAAGGCATCCGCTTCGAAGGAATTTGACCAATGGAAAAAACACAATTCCGTTTTCAAACCGTACCCAAGATGCCATAAACATCAACAAATGCTCTTTCCCATCTCCTCTGAATCATGACCGTTCGCCTCTGCGATATACTTAAGACACAAGATAAGAAAGATTCAGAGACAGCAACACTTAAGTGAACACGCCACTCTGTGCAATTGCAAGTGGTCGACGATCTTCTCCCAATCATCGTTCGACTACAAAAAATCATGTCTGCACATGATCGACCATGGGAAAACACGATCACGGGCGAAAGTCCGCACCACACTGGGTGGGACGGTTACTCATGAATGCGAGGGTGTAAATATGAGTGTGGTTGGCTATTTGACCACTTTGTGTGTTATGTATCACAGGGGTGTCTACAAATAAATAGCATTCAATGTAGTTAAAAACTGTCAACCACAGTCCGCACTACACTGGCGAACGGGAGGGGCAGTTACTCACCTACGCAAAGGTGTAAATATGAGTTGAAACTATACTAGAGACAAGGGAGCGCATTTTTGAATTTATAACCCTCCCCCTATCTCTTCCGAGCGGTCGTCTATCGAAATGAGAGATGACCGCTCCGACGAGATTGGGAAGGTTAGAATTTCCAAAAAAATACATTCTTTAGTATTAGGTTGGGGAGAAAGTCTTGACCACTTTTGTTATCCCGATGCAAAAAAATCCCAGTAAACGCTAGACAGTAATTGTGTAGTGCATAGTTGTTGGCTAACCTTGGCCAACACTTATGCTTAGCTTAGCTGCCCCATTCCTGCAACACAGCAAACAGAAGGCTTTCAAAGT
>JACMIF010003159.1:0-15437 GCA_014805445.1 Diplogasteroides magnus
TCGGGGAATTGGTAGCGTTGAATCGCTGTAAGGTATCGGCCTGGAGAAACGAGTGGGACCGCCAGGCTTAAATCTCCCAATCAAGTCTGGCCTTAGCAGAAATGTGCCCGCAGGACGAATGAGTCTAGAGACACGGGTCTACCTTTACCTACCTAATAGCCTATAAATATTTTCAAACCGAATGTATCAATGTACACTAATTTCTGCTTCCTAGCCCATTCGGCTGCTGTGAATAGGACTGTCAATAACTGCGGTGACTACAATCCCTATGGAGATGTCTGCATCAAGGTACTTCATTGATATCGGTACTTCTAAATAACGCGACACGACTACTAGGGTTTAAAACGGTAGTAGAGTACATTCGTCTGTCGTCTGATTCAGTGCGAGCGGTTGTCTCACACATACGATTGACAATCGTTCCGCGAGATTTTGGCAAGCAATAGACAAATACTACCGTTTTAGAAACCCTAACGGCTACTATGTTTATTCTGAATTCGTTGGGATGTTTAATGATAGAATGGATCGTTCCAGGTGAAGACGGCGCCGGCGAATTTCGCTGACGCTGAGGCCGATTGCCTCACCGAAGGAGGACATCTCATGTCACTGCACAGTACCAGCGTGGGTTGAGTTCATACATAATTACAACTGAACATTCACGCTGTAATGATTTCGCCACCACTTCAATATGACACTAGCGATGAAAGAAACTTCGTTGGCCGCCCTTAAAAATTCACACGAAGCGGAGTAAGAATCTCCATATGCTTCATCCTGACAAATACCAAATAATTTACAGGACACACTCAACCTTCTGGGGCTTCTCAGAGCCACTCTTCCGACTGCCGAGGCTGTCATGCATGGGGTGCTGATCGAGAATTATCAGCACTACTCGTTCGTTGATCAAACACCATGGGACTACAGCAACTGGGCTACGGGTGAGTAATTCTCGTTCGAGTATGAGGAATTTTGTGGCCAATGCATTTCCATTCTTTGTCTCCAATTGCAACCTGCATCGCTCCCTGGTTGTTCATGATCAATATAATGATACCTCATGACATCCACCATTGTTTCACGCTGATGCGCCACGTCTCCATGTGCAATTGGTTCACAAGAATCAAAACGAAGATTCTTTTAGAAAAGGGTGCATATTATTTCGGGCTTCCCGCGCTCGGACCGCGGTCAGTGTGTGCAGCTCAACCTCGTTAACTTCGATCTGGTCAAGGCGGGACAATGGACAAATGTGGCCTGTGACATGGCAATGAGCTACGTCTGCGTGAGACCGAGTGAGTTGTCTTCTGTTGTTTATCACGTATTCTGAAACGATAACAAGCACATTTCTCAACCATCTAATCTTCGCGGAGCGGTTATCCATACGTTCGATAGATAACAGTCTCCTATCCAAATCTTTACCTATTTAAAAAAATCCTAGTCTCTTTCAAACACATAATAGACCGAGGAGCGAGTGAAAAGAAAAACCTAAAGTAGAAAATTTCCTCAACTGGCCTGAGGATCTTTATGACTTCGCACTGAACATTCAACGATTTCAGAATAAATTATTGAAAATCTAATTGGGAAGAACTAGAGTGTTCTTGCTTGCGCGCTGTTCGGAATGCAATTGATACACGGTTGACACAATCTTGGCCACAATCGCTTATCATGCTAGCCTCCGCCCTGTCTGCTCTTAGATTTAGTGCATATGGTAACGGTTCGCCAAGAATAGACCCTCTAGAAACTCCCTTTAGACTCCGTTTAGAACTGACAAGCTGTAAGTTTTGCAACTATTTTTAATCCATTACTCCCGGTGAGAGTAGTTTGGATGAATTATTACGTCAAGTTGATATTTGTCATCTCATCACATTTTTGGGGCGTTGCTAGATAATGACAAATACGCTCAGAACACATTCGTAATGATGACACTGTACTCGGAAGTAAATTCTGCGTAAATCCATCTACTTGTGAACAACGCCCAGAAAAATCAAGAGATGACAAATGCTAAACACGAGAACGTGAAATGCTTACTTCATTGTCTGGGGGGGGGGCGGTTAACATAAATGAATATCTGATATACTACCCACTTCAACACTTTTCTGAGATGGACATTCAAAATATCCAGCGAAATGACTTTCTAAAAACGCAGTACTCGTTGGAAATATACTTTTTAAAGAAAGCAAATGTTTTTCTAAATTTTGTTCATAGACACTTTCTTTTCCGCTAATTTAAATATCAGATGGCGTGCGTGAAGCCATTTGTCAGATGCAGGAACTCAGCAGCTACGGAGAGGTATGTATAAAGGTTTAGGTTATGTGTTTCGGCATTCGAGGGCGTTCATCTCTGCCAACTGCTGCTAACGTTAAAACCAATGTAAATCATATCGCGACGTCGAGATGACATATATTTTTCATTGCTGTTTCACCCTTCCCCATGTCTTTCGAAAGTCGAAAAATGAGACAGGCTTTATTGCATTCAAAACTATAAGAAACGCCGTGATAGTAGTTGCAGTGTAGGCTCTACTACACTGTAGAGATGATGTGGTAAAAAATAACAGTATATACAGATACATTCGCCTGGTTTTCCCGTCGCAATGCCGTCCAATGTATCATGCACGTATCTGATCTCTGGCGAAGAGGACGAAAGGGTATCGATTCTCAAATTCAGGAAAACCAATTTGAAAGCCAGTCTGTTCAAACATATATGAAATAGCGACCTCTTATCAGAGCAGCAGTCGAGTTCGAGGGAGAGTAAATCTCACTGGCAGTCACTGGCCAGATGGCGACTCCCTGAAAACCAATTTTTAAATGATAATTTCATTGTGAAGTTTACAATGTGAACGTACAGTAGCGAAATCCATTTTAATAGTTGCGTTATCAAAAGAATAGTATAAATGGCCTATTATGACTTCAGATCCATGTCTACATCACAACATTCGAGACAGACAACGATACATCTCTGGCAATCTATGATGGATCGGATGCCAAGACACCTATGAAGACGTGAGAGTTTGTTTGGATGACAGCGTTAACCAACCATAAACATTATGCAGTGTCCTATCCAAAGAGCTTGCTCCGCTATAAATAGAAAAACATCACTAAAATTGCACTCACAGCATAGAGACAGCAATACAGTCATCTCTGGAGATTGCTTTGATCTGTAGTTCATCAATGTAACAGTTTCAGTGACAGGTTTTTCTGTATCTAGTCAGAACTTATCCATCCGTCAGTAAAAATGCATATAGTGACATGCTTTCCGCTGATACAGCTCTTGCAGGGATAAATAATCATGAGTCGAAAATGTAAACACCTTTTAGACTGACCGGTGTCCAAGAGCCCTACATGGTGAACTTCACATCTTCAACGAACAGCATGAAGCTCATCTTCATGACAAACGAAAAGGCACGAGGACAGGGATGGTCCGCCCATTACGAAGCAGTCTACTCACTGTAGGGCAAGAACAGCGATCGACATTGTCATTCTTGTCAAGTGAATTTTATCGTTGCAGTTGTCAATAAAAATGCACATAGCAAAACGATAAATGCTAGATAGTTCCAAAAAAGGTCGTTTGTATACAAATTCTTTTTAGTCAAAAGTGATGTTCATAAGCCGTATGCACAGAACATACTTGGAATTTAGCTTTGAGATCATTGTGGAGAGTTGGGCGAATTGATTTCATATCCATATTCGTTTTTGTATTTTTCTAAAGATAAAGTCAAGCGGTCGACCAGCTGTGTTTGGATGACGATGGTGGTGTGTATCGCATAAATCATTGGTAAAACACCAACAAAAACGACAAAGGAAATTTACTTCAGGGAAAGATAACATACAAATGGATGTGTGGTAAGTTCAGTTATATAAGATGCGTTCACAGTAGATTCGCCAAAACTCGCTGATCGCTTTTCTGGCAGATAAGATAGCGCGCGTAAAGGGAAAGCGCGGTGAGAAAAGTCGATCGTGCGCCTAATACAAAACGCGCTCAGTGAGTTTTGGCGAATCTACTGTTAACCCGTTTTATATGGAACTCACAAATACGATTCGTGTCTCTAATTCCAACAATGCTCCTTCTCATAGGCATTCGTTATAGTAATTAATACTGAATTACTCAAAGTAGAATTTCAATGCGAAAAAATGATATTTAGGCAGATGAAAATATTTTGGTTCGTTATGACACTCTAGGTTCTTCCTGTTTTCGAAGACGTAGAATGTCATAATGAACGACATATACCTGTAATAAGAACAACAGGCCAAGCAATCTATTTTCTGAGTGCTGAAAATTGTTATTGGTCAGAGTATTACTAGAATCACTATTTGTCGTACCATTACTGCATCTGAGCGTATTCAAAGGATAGCAAGGAATGTTTCAGAAAAGCGCTGTCTTGAAATGTCGTTGACCGATATCCGAAGAAGCTGAGGGATTAAAAGTGAAACAATTTGTTAATTTATTCAAGGCGTGTCAAATGTCAAATATCAAATTTGCAATTCTTCTTCTCCATTTTTGATATGCGCCGCCCGATCCTGGAAAAGGAAGTGAAAGAGTCTTCTGCGCTGATTTAAGTAACATCCTGATAGGTAGTCACGTGAGGACAGCAGATCCTAATGAATAAACAATAAGCTATTCATCTGCGCAGTAATTGATGGTTGAACTGTATTCATACGCGATTGGGGTAGAGACAAAAACAATTTACAGTGAGAGCCATCGTATTCTATAGTCTTGTCTAATGCACTTCTTCCATTCATTGTCAGAGTTCGCAGACGACTTGAGATGTTCACTTTTCGCATTTCTCACGCACTGTTTTCGCACTGTTAACTCCATTCCGTTGTTATATCAGTCTGATGTGGAACAACTCGAGTTGTGTCTCTTCACAATGGAGAGAATGTGGTCCTTCTGTCCATACAGAAACAGTCCTTCTCTCACTCTACTCCCTGATTGGCGGCATTTCCGTGCCCACCACAATGTTTGTGTTGTTTGTTGTTCTGGCAAAAAGTGGTGTGAGAACCGGGAAGTACAAGTATCTCACTGCCCTCCATCTGGTGAGTTTTAGGGTTTCTCATGCGGTAGAAGAGTGCATTCATCTGTCGTCCAATTCACTAGAGCGCTTGTCTCACTCATACGATATACTACCGCTCCCCGAGATTTAGACCATGGAGGAATGCACTTCACTACTGTTTTAGAAAACATAAGTAGATAGTAGGGGTGGAAGATGGATCGTGAGAGTGCATTCCATCTCTCTGTGCTCTCCATTGCGCGGTAGTTTCTGGCGGATAAGGACGACCGTACGATGGAGAGCACGGAGAGTTGGAATATACTCTCACGATCAATCTGCCGCCCCTACTAGTTAGCCTTCATTCGTTATTTATACCTCCATTGCAGGTGTGGATGCTCATCTCCGACGTCCAACTCTTCTTTTCAATGTGTCCATTGTGGGTGATGCAGAGACAAGTCGCATACTCGCTCGGATTCGCTGATAACTTTGGCATTTCGAGTAAAATGCAACTGGTGGGGGACTGCAAGTCAAGCCAGTATCAGTGGATGTTTAGATGATGTTCGTGTTCACTTTTCTGCAACTGCAAGTAACTACATATTTTTGCATCTTCTACAGACACCAAACAATCATTCCCTTTCATTCGTCCTTCAGAGTAAGTATCTATCATATGTATAATGAATGCAAGTATCAATGTGCAGATTCGACGTCGATTACATCAATTTATCATCGCGATCATCCTTGATCACTTCGTTTCTACATACAATATCTCATTGTATTTCTCGTTCGAGGACGAAGAATCTTTGAGAAAGGTTGGACAGTGACAGAAGATAACGTATCTCACATGGTTCCCAGAATGAGCCAGATTTGGCATGGATCGAGGGCAAGAGAAGCTTCTTGTACAGACCACCTAACGGATCGAGATCCCAAATGGTAAGAGTACACCTCTATTCAGTGGGCATCAGCGGTTCTAAATCGGTAAATTTTTGGTAATTTTTTACCCGCCGAGCAGTTGTCTTTCCTTGATAACCGCAACAAAATTTACCAATTCAAAACCGCTCTTCAGATAGCAGTTCTCCATCTCTTCTTCCTCATAGGATTGGCCTTCACCTCGGCAGTGTTGACCTTCTCGCACATGATGTCGAGTTTCTCTTCATCCAGGAACTTTGTCTCTCAGAACACGATTCGACATCAGAGAACGGCCATTCGATCATTGGCACTGCAGGTTTGAGTTCCTCTCTCATATATACTGCCACTTTGGTTAACAGTATTTTTCGGTAACGTTTCCGCATTGCCAATGAATATAAAGACGCTTTAGTTATATTGGAGCTGCGAAACATATTCTAGAAAATAAATAGTGATTCGGCTAACCATAACCGTCACCCTCTCATTCAGTGTGCGGTCCCAGCAGCTACCTTGTTAATTTCGATCACACTCCAAGTAGTGGGAACTGTATTCTTCGCTCCTCTTGACTACAGTAAGTACTGGCAATAGAAGATTCCTCATGTTCCCACTCAGATATCACTTCATATGCGACTCTCTCGTTCACTCCAAATTCTCTTGCCACTTGTGCTGTGATTTTGTATACAACTCCAGACTACAAGAAATTTTTGACCAGAGAAAAGAACAAAGTAAGCGCAGACAAATGTCCTTCCTAATGGAGTGTACTGTATGGGTGAAGACACAAGCAGCATTTATGATGAGTGGAAATATCAGTCTAATGCAAACTAATGCATGATGACAGCTTCTGCCAACAATGCCGGTGAGCTACTGTGCAATTATGATCAGAATCTAATTCAAATAATTGTAGATGATTACCGATGAGTCTCCACAAGAAGCTGAAAGAAAAGAATGTCATCACAGAAAGCCAAAATAGTTTGCCGCCAGCAGGGGTCGAACCTGCGACCTTGGGCTTATTAGACCCACGCTCTAACCGACTGAGCTATGGCGGCTATGCTTATCAAAGGAAGCCTATCAGCTTGCCGACGAACACTGGAGATACACCCCCAAAAGTCTTGTTGATAACATGTCGTGCTAGAGATACATTTGTCAAATATTCGATATTTCTCGAAAATAAACGTTTACACTGAACGGGCTGACTTGATGCACAACAATGTACGGCAGCAAAAACAAAATCGAAACATGTCAAAAACGTGACATCTACATAGAAAAGAGGTAATCCAACAACGATGTCATCCTGTTGTCGTCAGCGAAACCCCAATAAAGATAAATTAAGGTGTGAAATAGCGAAAGAATTATGAGAGTCCGGAAATTCATCAAGTTGAGCCGTTATTTCTCCGACTTCCTTTCTGAATATGTTTCAACTGGTCGATAAACAGTCAACTGTATATCAACTGTGTATTTTAATTATACGTACCATTTTAAATGGTACGTATTATGAGACGTCTTCTGTAAGAGTGGACTACCCCTTTGCACAGGAAACCAACTTTTGGTCCCGGAATTGGCTGAAAATTTGGTTTTAGGGTAAATCGACTCCGTAGATCACGAATCTGAGGTCCGTTTGACATGAAAAAGTTTCGTTGCCTCAGGGGCATCAAAAAAATCCGAAAATTGGTCAAAAATCGGAAAAAAATCAGATTTTTATATTTGATATGGCGATCGAATTCGGGTACCGAGGGCATATAAATACTCGAAAATGAGCCCTAGGTGATAATTTGAAGCATAATAATTGATCATCGAAATTTTCAAACCCGAGAAATTTTTTCATTATGACCACGCATATTCCTTCATTTTTGGAATCTACGCACCCGATTACCCCTCATATCTCGATATCAGCCAAATCGGAGGTGACGTTTTTTCGCAAATTGAGGTAACGTTTTCGTTACCACCTCAAATTGAGGTAATTTTTTAATTACCATTTTATGCTGCCTTGGAATATACAGCATTTCTGAAATGTAATTGCTTTTATTACTCAGCTCGGTGAAGGCTTTCGATGGCGATATCAAATCTTGTAGTCCCACAAAATATATTTTTTCACTTTTTGGACCATGACCCCGGGGTCATGGTGAAAATGAGAAATCAATGGATATGCCTGGGAGGTCCACTCTTACAGAAGATGTCTCTTATTAAAAACTTCATCTCCTGCTATGAGCAGTGAGTTTGGAAACATATGTGGTGGGTAGATGTGAAAAGGTGTGCTAGCACATTTTGTTCCATCTCCTATCGCTAGGCGCACACAGTTTCACAAAGGCAGCGCACAGTTCTTACAGATGGAATAAAAGAGCACCTGTAATCAACACTCGTGTGAGTATGGTGGGTGATTGATTACGCTCTTTTTCTACTTTTACCCTCTGCACGTGACTGCATAAAGCCTTACGATTAAAATTTTGCGAAAAGTTTGGAGAATCACGGATGATTTGTTTTCTCGCTCCATGTTCCCATTATTCCTATTATACTAAGTGGCGCTCTTTGAATTTCCGCTGCATGTGGCCCTTGTTCTTCTTCACTTTTTCCTATCATCCATATCCCACCAGCTGGCGCTCACCATCGGCTGAGGAGACTTTAGTCGTAGCCTTGATGATTAAATTTCGTTCTTTACAGATGCACGTAGGCCTGATCATTTTCCTCTGTGCCATCGCCCTCGTAATGTACAACCTCTTGAAGTACTTCACGGCCAAGTACCCGAAAGGTCCGAAACCGTTGCCGTTTGTGGGCAACTTCTTCGACGTGCCAGTCAATTTTTCATCTGAATCAGTTCTGTACTTCCAGATGGATTTTAAAAAACAGCACCTCACCTATAGAAAGTTTGCCGGACAATTTGATGGAGTCTACACGCTCTTTTCTCTTCTTCCCATAGTTGTGCTGGACACATTCGCGAGCGTCAAAGAGGCATTCGTGGAGAAGGGTAAGTCAAGCACTAGGCAATGACATCATTGCTCATTTGAGGCGAGGACTTCACTGGAAGGCCGTCTTTGAAGATCGATGAAGTGTTCGCGTACGTCAAGAACGGCGGTGTCATCAACTCGAATGGCGATAGTTGGAGGGAGCAGAGGAGGTGATTGATATTCTTTTAGGTTATCCGTATTTAATGGTTGGATGAAACGGATTAGGGTTGGCGATCAGTTTGCTGGGTTAGTTATGTTTCATGTTAGCTATATATTTTTGTTATGTAGATATTATAGTATCAGTGAAACATAACCGATTTCGCGTTCATACAACCAACTCGCTTACTTCACGATTGAAAAATGACAGCAGTTAATTGATTTTTAGAACTGCTCTGACGATCCTCCGCGATTTCTGCATGGGCAAGAACGTGATGGAGGAGAAGGTGAAGGAGTCGATCAAGGAATTCCTTGCTTATATGGAGGATCAGAAGGACACGGGCAGTATCAACATGAGATGGCCTTTACAGGTAGACATATCCCGCTTTTATACCTTTTTGATGGTGATATTGTGACAACCCTACTTTTCATGAAGTGTTCACCATGTCACTAGGGTGTCGCAATCAGTGAGTTCAGTGCAATTTTTCATTCGTCTAATCTCCGCGAAACGGTTATCTCTCTCATGCGATAGACCTGCTCCGCGGAGATTACACGATTAACAATTGCTCTAAAGTCACCATTAATGGTTTTAGTTGATGGTCTCCAATATCATCAACGAGATCGTCATCGGGTATCGGTACGCGTACGATGACTGCGAGCCTTTGATTAATCATTCTTAGGAAAGACTTCCTTTAGACCGGCCTACCAGTCAAGAATGAAGGGAATTTTTTAGGGGAGACTTCCCTAACGCATCATTCTTAGGGAAGACTTCCTTTAGACCGGTCTAGTCGGCCAGGAATGAAGGAAGTCTTCCTTACGTGCTTCCTTTGTCCACCCTAAGAGAAACCGTTGTATTGATTTCCAAACAATGGGTTACTGTAAGGTATTGTAATAAAAATGTTCAGGAAAGACCAGCTCATTTCGACATGTGCAGACTTCTTCCTCGCTGGACAGTAAACGACGACTACCACACTGAGATACAAGATACAAGATAAGTTTATCAGGGGTCACATGTTAGTAATGTGCTGATCCAGGCATGACATCCAATCATCCACTCCCATACTCCACCATCCCTGTCCAAATATCCTCTTGATGTCGTCTCTCCATCTTGCATTGGGTCGCTGTTGTTTTCCATTGCCAGACCACGAATATGGAATCCAAGTAGTCATTCTCCTTGCCCATCGTTCTCCATCCATTCTCCTGATCTTATCCGCCCAGTTCATCTTTCTCTTTGTTGCTTCCCTTATCCAGTCCTTCACTCCAGTCGTCCTTCTCACTCTCTCGTTACTCCAACGATCCTTCCAAGACACTCCAAGCATTCTCCGAACTTCCACACTGAGGTGAATTGGATAAACTACATGAGTGCCATGGATATTTGCTCCGAAATGATGAAATCCGCCATCGTGGTCGCTATCATGATAACAGAAGTGTCCATTTTACAATTACGACGTAAATTTCACGGTGCTTTTACCTTTCACCCGGCAAATCATTCAATATTCTAGCAATAGCTCGCAAAAACGCCTAATATTTCATGATTTTCTGACGAACTTCGCAATGGTAATCCTTTGTTTATTTAGGTGGTCCGTGCTTTGGCTCGCTTCCGACCAAGCGATTCAGGATAGACTGAGGCAGGAAATCTTTGACGTAGTAGGAAAGGACAGACTTCCGTCAATGCAGGACAAGCTTATGGTCGTCTAATAGTCTCTGGAGGGTATAATTGTTCAGTTCAGATGCCCTTCGCCCAGGCATGTGTACTCGAGTTGCAGAGAAAGGCCAACATCCTCTCAACAAATGTAATGCATGAAACTACGAGGGATACCACTGTCAAGGCGAGTGTTGCTTGTCATTTTCGGTTGCCTAGTAGCGTGACCAGTAGAGAACACATTTTCTGAAATTCCAATAACCCCTAATCTCAACCGAGCTGTTATCCGTTGAAATAAGTTTAAAACCGCTCCGACGGAAGGATAAATCTTTTGAAAACAACTTCGCCTATAGAAAGCCTATAGATGAACACCGGTATTTTACTGCAGCTCAAAGTAGATAGAGGCAACGATTGAAAGATAGGTAAAGAGGGCTTGTTTAGGGTCACTTCATCCCTGAAGGCACCTTCATTTTGGCTGACCTCCACGTTCTCCTCGCGCACGGTCCACTATTCGAGGACCCCGACGGCTTCAACCCATCTCGATACCTCCACGAGGATGGCAAGACCTTCAAGAAGGACCTAGTCGAGCAGACCATTCCCTTCTCGATTGGAAAGAGAGCCTGTGCTGGAGAAGGTAATTATTGCTCCCATCTACCCGTGCAAAATATGTTTCAGCCCTCGCTCGCATGGCTCTTCCTATGCCTGACTTCTCTCCTTCAACACTACCGCATCCTTCCCTCTGACGATGGCCCCATTGACTTTACCCCAATCGTGGCGAGTGTCGTCTTGCCAAAAAAACAGAATCTGAAGCTAATCAAAATATAGACAACCACGGAATGTTTCCGCGATTACACAAGGATGTTTCATAGATGTAAATCAATATTTATTAATGAATTGTCACGCCGTGGCTGTCTGTACTCTTTTTTTAATGTACATTATAGAATGGAAAATTAATTTTATTGAAATTTTGATTTTTCAAAACTCTGACCCTGTCTTCTGACAATGAGGTTCTGTTCCTCGGGAATAATGAAATTGTTGACGATGTCCTCGAGGTATATGGTAGTTCTGAACCAGAGCCGTTGTCCCGAGGATTCCATACGGGCCAGTCCTGAAAACATTAATCAAACGTTGAAGACGCAGAAAGGTCAGATGTTGACGATCAAAAAAACCAACGCTTCGTTTAATTAATACAAATATGCTTTCACAGCCGCTTATTCAAAAAAATAATTGATATTTTTGACTTTCCTTCCCTGCTCAGTTCATGCCTATGGAGGTCATTTTGGTGTCTTTCGGTGTCTTGGCCGAGGTGCGAAGATGACCACAATTAATAAGTTCAACGTAGAAGGAAGTTGAGAAATGTACAAACAAAAAAATGTGACTTAATAACTGTTATTCGGTGTACGAACAGTAAACGATCATAATTAACGCGAGGTGAAAGAAAGACCGAAAGAACGAGAGGTGAAAGAAAGAAAAAGTATTGTAAATTGGACAATTGTCGTTCTCTGCTAATTATAACGCAGATGTGAACTATCCGATCAGTTGTCTGTCGCGATTCTTCTCTTTTCTCACATGAATTCGTCTTCCCAACAGGAGCTGTGTCTAGATCGCTTTGAATTGAAGGTATAGTATTAATTATTCGTCCTATTTTGCCCTGGATATATCCATTTCAGATTACTCGTTTCTACATGCATTCATCAGGTTTTATCTCTACATTCTCGTCTTTATTTGCGTTAGTTCTGTATTCAAGAATTTCGGGTGATCGCATCAAGTCTTATCATGCGTATGCGACGGTGAATAATTTACTTACCCTAATGTATTCCAAGTCCATGCACAAACCAACGATATATATTATTTTCAGTTTTGGGCCATGATAGTTACGTTCTTGGCTGCTGTCGTATTGGCACCTTTCCCTCTCGTGCCACAGGTACGTTTCAAATTACTTCATTTTATGGCAATTTCCTGGTTTCACAAATTGCTTTATCGGAAGTCAGAGAAAGTGCTGTAAACAGTGAACTACAATACAAGGTTTCAGATGATCGGAGTTCTGTGTACGGGTTCGCTCTGCCTGACCAATACATCCGCCCACTACACTTTTGTAAGTGATACGATGTACACACAATACACCATCCACTCATTTTCTTAGATTGCATGTGTAATCTGTATGTCTCAATACTCCGCAGGGGGACTTCTGGGGTTCCTGCGACGTCATCAGATGGTTCTTCCCCATGATCATCCGCTAAAAATGACTCAGACTACCATCAAATATGCGCATATGGCTGTAGTGACGATGACATTGCTCGCTGTACCTCCTTGTTTGGTGATGGGGAAGAACGTCATTGATGATGATTACGTTGCCAAGGTGAAAATGTCCACAATTAGCTGACAAATGAGCTAATTTCAGCACCATCCATCTCTACGATGGCTCGTTGAGTGTAAGATCCGCTTTCTTGCATATCGAATAGAAGAAAGCGATGGACCTTTGATACAATTGTTTTTGGCCGGAGCAGTCTTGGTCTGACTCGCATTCCAAAACGAATAGGGGAAATAATTTTAGTTTGGATTTGCTGTTATTCTCATTGTATCCATTGCTGCTGCCCATGCACTGCATATTCTGGATTCACAAGTATTCAAACTACTGTGATATTTAATAAAATAAATAATCATTTTAGGTCTGCCACATGAGTGAGAAAACGCGAGTGCATCACAGAAAAATGATTATTAGCGTCATTTCGCAGGTATTTCAAACAGTCAATCTATTGAGTAAGTCATTTGTGTCAGATTGCCGTGCCCACTTCTCTGGTGGGAATTCCAATCATACTAATGCTCTTATCAGCCATGGGACTGCCTCATGGAGGTACACTCGAGTGCATTCGGGTATCAATATATTGCATTGATTCAGACAAGGTTGCACTGTTTTCGTCCTTTGTCGCTATTCACTTTGCCCTCTACGTCTCTATCCAAGTTGTCTTCACTACTCCGTCATACAAGAGAGAACTCTTCCGACTACTGGGACGTTCCAATTCAATTATGGGAATCACTTCATCCAAAGCATTCACCAGTGATCAGCAACAACAAACTCGATAAACTTTTTAAAATTGTCATAAATATTAATGGTTGTAAAGAAAGTCTTGGTGGATTATATTATTCCGATCCAGAAAAATCTCAGTAAACTCTAGAAAATAATTGTGCAGAGTATGTTGTTGGCTGCATTTGGCCAACATGTGTGTAGTTTATCTGCACCATGCCTGCAACACAGCTAACAGTAGGCTTTCAAAGTCCAAAAGTCCATAATCGCCGTGAAGACCACTGATTATTTCTCAACTATATTTTCACGAAGCGAATTTTTCGGCCCAAAGGATATGAGCTTATGCCTGAGCCGTGTCATGAAAATTACTAAGCCCCAGTGAAAGAGATCCCAGCCAACAAGCTTTCGCAGGGCAGTTTTTTGACCATATCCTCGCCCTCGATCCCTTGTTCGAGGACCCTGACCCCTTCAACCTCGGTACCTCCACACGCATAGCAAGACATTCAAAAATGACCTAGTAGAGCTGACCATTCCATTCTCGATAGGAAAGAGAGCGTGTGGTAATTTTAGCACCCATGAACCCGCGCAAAATATGTTTCAGCCCTCGCTCGCATGAAGCTCTTCCTATGCCTGACATCTCTCCTCCAACACTACCGCATCCTTCCCTCTGACGATGGCCCCATTGACTATAGCCCAATCGCGACCGGCGTCGTCTAGCCAAAACAATGGAATCTGAAGCTGGCCAAAATATAGTCGAATATTATTGGGTTAAAAAGCTACGGAAGCTCAAAATCGCTACTCCCAATCGGAGATCTTGCGCAAACGCGCGCTGTAAAACGCGCGCTTTTTAGCGTCGTTGTTTGGCTCCGCCCACCGTTGAAATTTTTCACTTTTCCATGTTTCTATCGACGTTCTTGCTTTAGTTTTACTTATTTTCCGCGTTATTGCTACTAAAATGAATAGGAGAATGCATTGTGATGCAGCTAGCATGATTTTATCAGCTTTAGGCACTTGATTCGTTAACCAAGTGCCAAAGGCATTAGTCGTTCATTTTTCGTAAGCATTATCTCGTTTTCTATCGCAACTTCACTTATTCATTGCAGGGAACGATTAATTTACAGCTTTAAAATGACATTTAAAAATGTTTTTAAAGGGCGGCAGCTCGGCTCCCATCGGAGGAGTGACGCGTACGACGAGGAGGCGCGAGAGGCTCATCAACGTCCTCGGACCTTTCCTCAATCTGCTTCCCGCGGAGGTAGCTAATGTATTGACAAGACTAGATTTATTTTTACTAAAGTAAGACAACTTCCTAATCGAAAGAATATCATCGGGAAGCAAAAAATACAAGTAGTTTTTTTATTGCAGGCGATGGAATTTGTTAAAATACATGAAAATGTAATATGAAAGGGGATTTTGCAGGTAGTGAATGCGGAGATGCACGACCAAGAGCGTCTGTACGAGATCCTCCTGGAAACGGGAATTCATGTGAGTTTTGCCCCTATTATTCACGAAGTTTATGCTGTACGGAGTGAGCATGAGCTAGGATTTGGAATTTTTCCAGTGTATTGCGTGTTAGGGCCTGTAAACCAAACGTCTAAAATGCGATAGGGTCTGTATTTTTCAGGAATAAAATGTGTATTATTTGAGTTGGATTTTATCATTTCGTACGAAAAAACCATCTATTTTAGAGAATATAAATTTGTATAGTGTAATTCTGTCATTTTGCAGGCGTACACGCATCTGCTGAAGTTCCTGGCGGCGCTGCCCGGTCCGATGGCGTTGGGCTCGAGTCTGTCCGAC
>JACMIF010003160.1:0-15435 GCA_014805445.1 Diplogasteroides magnus
AAAGGGCGATAGGAACTCATACTAAATTTTATTATTATACCCACGCATAGTACTTCAATAATCACTACTTAAATGGACACAAGAAATATCTTGAATTTATTGTACCAGGCTCACAGTCATTTTGTCGATTCTCTCACAGAGCCCGTGTTATGTTTTGAACGAAGCCATGTTTAGCTAAAAAAACTATTTTATTAAAATTACTTTTCAGAAACATCCATGTCCTATGGGATGTCCAGGGAGAATCTTCAGTTCGACGGGTTCCATCGAGATACACTTTAGGTTTGCGTTTTATCCTATAATGTATAATTCGTATTCTTTCATTGTTTATTCACCGTTCATTATTCATCTACCGTACTCATTTAGGAGAGTTCATAGAGACAAGACTCTGGTCTTTGAATGCGAGGGATGCAAGAAGAGAATACGATCGGTGACTTCAATCAACAAACATCTGGTGCAGGTAAACACTGTAAATTTAACTTTTGTTTATCATTTTCCTGGATATTAGCTTTCCTAAAACAGTAGTAAAGTGCATTTAACATTAGTCTAATGCTCTCGGATCAGATGTCAATCGAACGTAGAGAGTACCGCTCCACGGGAATTAGACGAATGAAAAATGCACTTTGCTACCGTTTTAGAATCTCTAAAACGAATAACCAGCGCTTTATATTCTTCAACTAAACATTGCAGGAGTGCACCAGTTCGGAATTTACGCTTTCAATCGTGGATAAATTAGATAAGTGAGAAGATCAAATGTTATCTGTCATATTGCAGAGGGATGTCAATTGTCATCCGATTGAATTCCATTTGGCTTTCGTTTTGCTTTACCAGTATATCACATATGATTTTCACATTCCCATAGAGTCATCCTATCCCAGTGAATATTGCCAAATTACCTCGTACAACTGTAAATGATAGCATTTTCTTTACATAACCACCGATAACATCGATAGAAACCATTTAAAAAGAGGTTCAAAATCGGTAAATTTGTCATCATTCTTCTCCGCCGCGCGGTTTTCTATGAGGGAACGAGAAAACCGCTCAGCGGAGAAAAATGATGACAAATTTTCCAATTTTGAACCCTTTGTAGTGACCAAATCTTGTCATAATAAATGTTTATGAAGTTTTTGTATACTTGCAGTAAGTTTTCGTCATAGCTTCTGTCGGATAGATTCTTTCATTGTTAATATCATTATTGTCATAACATCTTCTTGCATATACGAGGTGATCCCTTACTGTACAGTAGTCGAGATGTTAGCATAATGAAGACAGAGGAGAATATAGTAACGGAGTATGAGAAGCTATTATACACTTGCTCTGTGAGGCACACGTTGCTAGCTGCATTTGACACTTTTTGCACAGTCTTGGCATTTCGAACATAACTCTTTCGAAATTGGAAATTTGAACGATCGGATGCCTCAGGCCATCACTTGGCTGCATGCATCAGTTGATTGTTGGATTCTATTTCTAATCCACGAAAAGGGCGGCTAAATGCAGAAATATGATCCGAAAATCACGTGATTGCAAAGTTTGAAAAAAATCGCTCCGATGCGACTAGGCATAGGGAGTGCGAGGGGGTCGGAGATAAGTAGGGCATGACCCACCATGTGTTAGATATGTCAAGCTTCCCTTTCAATATCATTCTGTGTGTTCGAACTAAATTTTAAATGAGGTTGTCAATGACATTACCTATTGTTCAAGCCAATGGCATTTTCGTTGATAAACGACTTTTTATACAGTAATCATCAACTCATTGCCCATTAACCGCTTGCACTGCGGCCGTGATATCTTCGATATGTTCCGCTTTATTATTCGGTTACTTGGAGATATTTTGCGTATTATTGTGGAAAACGAACTTGATATACCGAGTACACACACTACACCTGTCTGACGACTGTGCATTCTCAAATTTGCGTGCTATTTCGTCGTTTCTATGACCATTAGCCATAATTTGGAATAGGTTTCACGGTCAACATATCAACTCCCTTTACCACAATAATAAGATGAGGAAAGCCGTTGTTTTACGGCAGTAACGTCAGTGCATTTTGCCAAATCATTTTGTGATTATAGGAAGAAATGGCCGAATCTCCAACAAGACCGCCTACCAACCTCTTCGACCAACTGATTCGGCAGAATGTGATTTTTTGGTTAAGCAGTATCATAATTCCCAGTCGACAAGGGCATACTTTCACAAATAAATCAATTGTAAATTATCAGCACTTTTGACATAAGTCAGTCGCTGTACCATCTAACAATAAGCATAAGTGAATTCATTAGCCAAATCCTGTAATAAGAAATGTACTACTATTAGTTTGGAACGTGTACAGAATTGTTCCTGGACGGCGTCGTTCAAGGGTACATATGCGAGGAACCGGGGTATTCCCATCTAACGTGACCCCATACATTTTGATAGTGCACCCATTCGTTCTGCCTTACTACATATTTTCCAACCTATCATTTAGGAGATGCAACAACAACACCTTGAGAAACTTGAACATGCGAGGAAGGAACAGGTGAATTTTCCGTTTTCATATCCACCACGTTATCACCAAATTTCCTGACACGACTTCATATTTCCCTTTGTCAGATTCATATCGATTCCTATTTAAGGAGGAACTTATTCTCGCTTTGTCGAAAACTGTGAAAAGGCAGGCGGAGGAGAACGATTGCATGCAAGAGAGGTAATTGTTGGTAGAAGCTCCCCTAATCATAATTGGCAGCTCAGCGGAGATTAGACAAATAACAATTGTACTAAAGTTACTGATACGGACAATTTAAAACTCATCAATTTTAGAATTCGAAATCTGGAGGTGGCGCGACGATCATTCAAGGCAGACTGCGAGTCGATGGAGAAGAAGTATGACCAAAATACTGTGTAGTGTGCAGTGGAATTTGTCGTTTTTAGGTTCAATGACATAGAAAATGTACTAATCTTTCGGATTGAGAAGCTTGTGGACGACAAAGTTCAGGAGAGGTGAATTATTTTAAAAATCTTTATTCGTTTATTAGCCGTTCATAAATTGGTGTGCCAATGTGCTGGAGAAGTTATGCAAGATATGAGTGGAAAAATTACATAGAGTGCAGTAACATTTGCCATTTTTAGGCTTGAAGATATGGAGAAAGAACTGATGATGCGGATTAAGAAGTTGGAGGGAGACAAAATCCATGAGAGGTGACATGCTGTAGAATGTGCATATATGATATGTATGTGCTGTAATTTGCGTGCTGAATCGTAGCTTCTCTTATCATTAGGCATGATTTTAAATATGTTTCACGCTCAAAATATCTATAGATGCTGACCTTCAACTACAGTTACGAATAATAATAGACAATTTTAGGCTTAATGACATGGAGAAGGAACTAATCTTGCGGATTAAGAAGCTGGAGGCGGACAAAGTCCATGAGAAGTAAATAGTTTTAAATATTTCTTAAATTTATTCAGTCACAAATCAAATCATGTGACAACATGATTTATTCACGATATAAGTAGAAATGACATGGCATAATGTGTTGTAACATTTGTCAATTTTTAGGCCCATGGAGAAGGAAATTATCACGCGTATTAAGAAGCTGGAGGGCGATGAAGTCCATGAGAGGTGAATCTTTCAAAAATGTAATATTTATTTAAATATATCTAATCGTGTGTTGAAATTATGATAACATGCGAAAAATAAACGAAACGAGTTGCAATTGCCGTTTTAGGCTTATTGATTTGAAGAAGGAAGTAAACTCACGGATTAGGAAGCTTGAGGGCGAGAAAGTCCATGAAAAGTAAATCATTAAGAAATATTTACTAGAGAATTAATGCATGAAATATTTGGAGAAAAGCAAAAATGGTACAATGTGCTATTCAAATTTCCCCCTTTAGGCTAAATGAAATGGAGAAGGAACTAATCTCGCGGATAAAGAAGCTGGAGGGCGTCAAAGTCCAGGAAAAGTAAATCGTTTCTAAAATATTTACTAAAATTTAAAGAATACACGAAATAAGTGGAGAAGAAGCAAGGAATGATATAATGTGCAATGCCAAATGACGTTTTAGACTATATGACATGAGGAAGGAGCCAAACTTACGGGTTAAGAAGTTGGAGGACGACAATGTACATGAGAGGTGAATAGTTTTTGTAGGTTCTACTTATTCAATTAATCGTGCATGAAAATGATATGACAACATGATTGAGAAAGAATGGACGCTATGATTTGAAAAGATGCAAATAAGAGCATAATGTGCGGTATCAATTGACGTTTTAGGCTTACCGGCATGGAGAAGGAACTAAGCTCACGGATTAATAAGCTGGAAGGAGACAAAGTCCATGAGAGGTTAATATTCTCTTTACGATTTGATTATTCATACATTGAAATTATATGACAACATTCGAGAGATGTACGATAAGATTGTATTACAGAAGAAGCAAAGATTAACATAATTTTTTTAGGATCTGCTACGTGGAGAAGGAAGCGATGCAGCAGCTTCAAACGGAAGAAGAAAGTGGTCTGAGAAAAAGAGGAGGTGATGATGGAGACTCTCAGGCAGAAAACGGAGTGGAAGCAAAGAGGAGGTGGATACCGTTCACAATACCGTAATTTTCGAAAAGATTTCAATCAATTTCCGTCTAACAAACGGTTTTTTCTGTCTTTTTAGAAGTCCAAAAAGACGCCCTTTCCCTTCAGGAGAGAGACTTGTTCACCTATCTACATTCATCACAGTAAATCAGAAGATACGAATAGGAGATGGATGCCAACTACGTCATATGATGTTAGTTCGAGTCTATTTCTGTTTTTCCTGTGTATGATGACAATGAAAACGCAAAAATGGGGTAATATTTGTTCTAATTTAGGAAGACATTATGCCAATAACGCCTACGAAGGACAAGACAAAAGATTTGGTAGAAATAGAAGAAGTAACCACTACACCGCAACAAGCAAGTTATTTTTGAGGAAATTATACTTACAAAGTAGCATTTTTACGCTGAATGCATACAGCAGTGTTCTGCATATCTAAAAGACATGAATGATGTTTTCTCGTTACCGCCATGACGAAATGCTCATATTCACAGGTCGCACCCATGGTACCGACAGTCAACGCGAACACTCATCCAATGGTACTCGCTCTCCTCAGACGCGATCCTTATCTCCCCGACGATCAGAAAGGTACACGTTATTTCATAACAGCTCGTATGCTGCGCCGTATTACGGCTAAATCTTGATTGTCGATGTCACCTTACAGTATTTTGCCATTCATAACGATAGCTCTTCCAGCAACTGTCGAAGATTGGGAGGAACTGAAGAATGCATTCAATTTATCCTCAAAAAAGATCCACGAATCAACCAAAGAATTCTTCAATTATGTTAGTTTTTCATTTTTAATAACTTAACTTTTGACATTGATAATATGTTGCACAGGTGGGAAAGTGTGAGATCTGCCCAAAGCCCGTCTACATTCCCCACGTGCACACGCTCATACAACACACGACAAATAAGCATCTGGTTAATTTTTGTTCCACTATTCTTTCCGTTTGGAGCTTGTCTGTCATAGAGTTGTTTTTTCGATGTTAACTTATTTGGAGAAAGGGGTGAAGGAATATCCTCAACATAAATGTTGCAGGCCAAGATGGGCTATTTCGTTTCTCGGGACGCCGTGCGTTTCTGGATCGACAAGTGCACATCTGCAAAATAGAAAATTTGTACTTGACGAATACATCTGCTGATTGAAGTGATGATTTTATTGTTAAAACGATGCCGAATTGCCATGTAACTATATCGACCGATTGGCTATTGTTGCGAACGTTATCATTTAAATGGAAGTCGGGATTCTTCACTAATTATACGCTAGAATTTGTTACATATTAGTCGCACTCTCTCATAGCTTCATTAATTGATATCCCTGCTAGAGTATTTGTTGAAGTTTAGGTTCGTGTTTCATGCCTTTAAGCTTATTTTTAAATTCCGTAAAAATCATATGGCAGGAATATGGCATACACCATTTTCCTTCACGCTACCTCTTACTATAAACTCTGTATCTCTCCGGACGGCTTTTTAAGCGAGTATGCCACCTTCATTTGTCGATAAAATACTTGTATACGGTCATCAGCGAGGCCGGTCACATAAGTAGCAAGACGATTTCGCCGATCGTGGCCAAACAATGATGAAAGTTTAGATTTGCCTGAAACTCAAATATGTCACTCTACTAGTACCCCTTAGAACCCCTAAGAAGTATGGAGTCTCAAATCCGCCTCATCTTCGAGAACGGAGTCGCCAAAGTTGTGACATTTTGCACCTCCTGCTCGACCACGGCAACTTACCGACGTCATTAAAGGCTTCAAACTGAAGATTTTTATATCTGGTTTTTTCCAGCATGATTGGGTTGCTGGTGTTTGCATGAATCTTTGTTTCATTCAGCTGATTTTTGAGCTTTTCAAATTTTAAAATCCAACTTTCGATTTTAGCACTTCTTCTTGTAGATGGACACCGAGTGATTTCCGCAGGATGGGAGCCAAACAGAAAGAAGCAGTGCGAGGAGAGGATTCGAACGATATGCAAACGAAAAAAATACGAACCATCATTTTTGAGAAAAGTGGATCTTTGTGAAATCCTGAAACAGCCAATGAAAATTTGTAATCCAAAGGTCGCAGGTTCGATCTCCGTCTGGGACATTTTCCTTCCAAATGTTTTTGCATGTTCCTACGAGTATTCTGCTTCATGATTTAACTTTATTTGAACAGTAACTACTCGAAAATGTCATCAAAATTATCCATGATCTCAGCAATAATGACTCCTTCCTCGTTGTACGTTGACTCCGTGTTTTGCATGTTCTATTCTATGATCATTGATATCATCATGGCGCTGCCTGTTGGCGATTGTTTTCTCCGCTTCCATAACGCTCATGCGAATCCCCTCGAGACTTCCGGACGATGGGATCGATGGATTGTCGACCGATGCGATGGAGGAGACGCCGGACGGTCAGTTAGCTTCCACTTTTTCTAGTGTTACTTCTGGTTTCTTGATAGCATTGCCCGTGAAATTAGACGGTTAGAAATGGACGGCTGTCAAGAACGTTTCATGATGCGATCCCTACTCTTTACGCACTCCACTCCTCGTGTTGCAGTGTTGTACACGAGCCCTTCCAAGACCACGTCGTATCCTCCTTCATCACTGACACCTACGACTCGACCGTGAGAATATATTACGAAATCTTCGCCTATCGATTGCGAAATCAACTCAAAAGTGTGGACTGCTCTATCCGGTGTTAATTCAAAATATACGTGTGAATTGGAAAAAAATCAGAATATTCAGGTTGCACCAATTCCCGGCCGCGAACTACTCGAACTACTCCTTCGCCGGCGACTACCACACACCGTACCTGCGATAACAAAACTCGTCATGCCCCCGACCTCCTCCACCACTTTTTTCCCCTTCTGAATGCCGGTGAGACGCACTGACTACTCCCACAGTAGTCAGCAATCAGCTATTGTCCCTTGTATGTTGCCTTTCATCTTCCCATGAGCTTCATTCTGACCTCGTATCCTAAAAACTCTGTCATATGCTTATTTTTTCCGAGCGATTTTTTTCACAATATTCTCGTCCATTCCCTCATTTGGCGTGATAAGATGTGCACCATCCACAATTGCTCAATATGTTCAGTTCCATCAATAGAGTTCAGTTTGCCCTCTCGTTCTTCGCTCAAGACTCACCAATACGAGATCTTTCCAATTCTAAACCTTTTCGATGTTTAGGCTGTGATTCGCCAATTTATTCCCATGATTTGAGTTGCTGATTGAGAATGAAATGCTTTGATCTGAAACTATACTTGTACTCTATTGATTATTGTGCCTTCATGAGAACCTGGGCATGTGTTACAATGGAGGTGAATTGGAATGAGATAACGGTAGGACACTGGTGATTGACTATGACAACCCGATCCGATACCGTACAAACTGCGAATTTTCATTCGCAACGGGTTTCTAAGACATCAGAGTGTAGAATATTCAGAGTTATTCACAGTGGACAGTAGAGTGGGCACGTCGTTCAATTCATTATAAACGAGTGATGCAAATATCCGCTGATCGCGATCAACGACAGTTGTTGATAATTATCAACGTACATTTATGTCTGTCCTCTCATACTGGCCGGTTGTCTATGACGAGCGAGAGATAATGGATCACCGATGCGCACAGGCCGAAAGTGTTCCACTTTCAGTCAGAAACCATTTTCTGTGGTTGTTTTGTTGAGCACCGTCCGTCTAGTCTTCTGTGTGTGCGCATTGGTGAGCCGCCATTCTTTCTCGCTTATTATAGGCAACCGGGTCATTATAGACAACAGACAGAAATGTTCGTTGATAATTATCAACGGCTGTCATTGATCGCAATCAACGGACATTTGCATCACTCGTTTATAATGAATTGAACGAGGTGCCTGCCCACTCTAGGGGAGAGTGCAATATTCAGACTTTTCCACACGAAAATCACTTTTGATCATACCCTTCAATCAGCTCGGTTAACCGATCTGCTCGAAGGAACATAGAACATAGAACATAGAACATATTTATCTGAATCACATGGGACATGTGCAGATCATCGGCTTCCATTCTTCTTCGGTCATTTTCCACCAGCTTGATCTTATTCTTCTCTTGATTTCGTCTCTCGATCTTGCTACGGGCCTTCCTTGGTTTCTTTTCATGCAGTGGTTATACGATATCCACGTGGTGATTCTACGTTCCCAACGTGACATATTGTGTGCTCACTCTCGCCCTCAAACTTGGGTAATTAAACCTTTATAATATAACATAACAACAACGACATAACGAGAAGCGAGGAAAGAAGGATGAAGGTGGAAGGGGTATTGACTGGAAAAAAGAATGAAAGAGGATGGAAGGGGGAAGGATGGCATACTCATTGGTAGGTCATTAGGAAGAGAGAACGGAAAGGATCGGGAGAAATGAGAATATGCGGCTACAGGCCACTACACTCCCGCCGGAAAGGAAGCTAATGAGGGAATGGTAAAGTGGTCCTAGAGTGACTGTTGTATGCGGCGAATGAAAATGTGGATGATTGAATGAGGCGCCCTCCCGGGGAAACGAAATGTGTCTACGATGTCTGCTTTGAGGGGGTGATGCATGACTATGATCAAAGTTCGATGCTAGATAGGAAAAGAAAGCGGTGACTACAAGGACAATATCAAAGTGTATGAATAAACGATGGCAACAAATGTGAACATATGCAAGTAAAAGAGCGGATGAAGAAACCCAATGCACTTTTGGTGAGTATAAAATAAAAAAAAAGTAATACATGAATGCAACAGCACAGATAAATGCAACAAAATAGATAGATAGATTTTGTCACTGAACACTCTGTTTGAAGGGTTAACAAGCGAGTAATTGTGTTCATTTGATGTTTACTTGTTGTTGCACTCTTCTTGTCGGATGCTGTGTACTCTCACCTTGAGTGTAACTCTCCCCTCTCTCGTGATATCTCACTCACATCTCACTTCAATCTCTATTCCATTCAAAGTGCGCGACCGGCAATGAAATTTATTTCAAATAAGAATTCTTTACTACTTGTGATCTTCTTTTAGTTGACCATAACTTTTCGTACAACATATCGTCTTTCCCGGTAGTGCGCAGTTCCTTATCTTGTTTCCCCTCTGTTCTGACTAAATCGATGCATTCTTGAGTGCGGGTAAAATGGACAGAGTTGTCTGCTGCATATTCTCATAGAAGACGCTTGAGGTGTAATGTTTGGTGTCCCTCGTGACATCCTATCGTCCATCACAATCACCGAAACACTGGCAGACTCGATGCCGAATGATTTCGCCGCTCAAGTGATCAGCGGCATGAACAGAATCACTGCGGCTGCACTGACAGTTAGTCCTCCATTCTTTATTCCTCGCCTGCAGTAGGGTTTCTACAATATTATATAACGGTAATTTTATGCATTTCTCATTCGTCGAATACACTCAGAGCGGTTGTCTATCCCATGAGAGAGACAACCTCTCCTCGGAGGTTAGACAAATGAGAAATGCACTCTCTCGCACAAAAATATAGTAGTTATAGAAATCCCCACTTGCAGTGTTGCAGGGTGAATCAACTGAAGACGCATGCCAGTCACTACACAATTTGCTGCATTTTGGACGACTGAACAGTCAAGGAAGCGTAATTGAGGTGAGACCACGCATTCTACTATCTTAGCAACATCTTCCTATTCAGCCAATGCTTCAACATTTTGCCCGAGTCTTCACACACTTTAGTCAACTACCTAATGAAACCGTTGCGATGAATGAAGTAGGATGGGAGGAGAGTGCAGAATCAGCCATTGAATGGGGAAAGGAGCATCCGACATTCGCTACTGTCGTTGAGGTGATACTGTAGTGGATCGGCAGTGGGAATGGTGGGCAAATATTGCAGGACTGTATCCCATCGACAAGCACACTTCAATCAAGGATAAAGAGCAGAACACGCGATCCTTTCAGTGAGGTGTAAATATCTTTTTTATCATCATGTCATTGTGGTTCTTACAGGCAACGGACACACCGTCGAGTGCTTCTGTTGATCAACCTGACACAACTAATGGTATGGCTAAAAAAAGCACTTAAATATTTGACCGGCGTCTTCAGCAGCTTCTTCGTCGAACACTGTTCACGAAGAAAACGTCGTAGACGGCGAGTGAGATTCCTTTTCGGAGTTCGTCGTTATTTCTATGCATATTCCAGACCGCAGCCTACTTGTTCACAAGCAGAGTGCGATTTCCGAACGGACAGTATGGCGAAACTTAAAAGGCATGAAAAGGTAACCGGGGAAGTACGAATGAAGACTTACAGTATACAAATCAGATATTTCACAACAATAGACGATGGACAGACTGGGATTTACAAGGGAGATTCTACATCTTTCCTAGTGAGCTCATTTTTTACTTACGTAAATGTGCAATGATACACTAGTCTATTCTTTCTGTAAATTGTCATCACGATTCAAGCAGGCACCAATACATGATTGCAGAAGCGGTGTGTCCTGTGTGCAAAAAAGGAATTCTTCCTCCCAACGACCAGTATAGAACAAATTCAAAAGAAGACCTCTATCATCTGCGCTATCTGAAATATCACATAGAAGCCCATCAACATGAAATGCCGGTAAGCAAATTTATGTTTCTAACATGTCGATGAATACTGTTTATCATACATCCTACAGTGTTGTGGCAACAAGGAAAGGCGATTATTAGCAAGTATTTTGCAGAATAATTACCTAAAATGCGGAAGCTGTCGACGGCGATTTACCTTCACACACAAATTGTTTGAGCACTGGACGATGGTGAGTTCCCATTATAGTGAAGACATCCTCTGTTTCTTCTTCAGAGCAAGTGCAAGGGAGATGCGACAGCCATAGTCAAGTAAATGGGATGAATTCAACGTATCAATACCAAGTTCTCTGATAAATATAGCTCGAACTGTTTCAATTTTGTTTTTTTGTTATTTCTACAGATGATAAATTCTTCCATTACTTTGTTGGTTCATGTATGCATGCGTGTTGGGATATGTCAGTGCTGTAATATAACGAGCAATGTCTACTAAATATTTATACGAACCGCGTTTCCTTTTACAATGCTGTGCCATTTAATGAATAAGGTAATGAGACATATGATTTTTTCTCTGAATGTGAACGTCTGCTATGGTCTTGTCATTGATAAGTGTTGTTCCTTGCATTTCAAGCACATGGTATTGAGCTGAAATAATGTATATTTGAAACCAGAGAATCAGTATTGCTGTATTTGTGATAAAGTAAAATTTTGTTCTTGAATATAGGTGCAATTTGTTTTCTGATCGTTGCAATTAATTCGTCATTAGGAATTATTCGGAACAAAATATTACTGTAGTGCTGTGATCGTAAACAAAAGTTGTTTTCACTCTCATGGCGTTGTTCACTTGTCATTACGGACGTAACACTTTCTTTTTTTCGCTCCGAATGATATTTTTAAAAACTAGCACGAACTCATCGCTCCTTTCTTCAGAAAGTTTAGAAGAGAGTCAATGGGCAATAATTCTGCGGTGGATGCAAAGGACTCATTGTCAAGGCAACGAATAGAAGAGGTAAGTCCCACACAACACTATTGATATTTCCTGAAATGGTCGTAAGCTGTTGAACAACAGCACAATTCTGTTCGTTCTCTTGTTGTTTTCGGGGTCGAAAAAGCCCCATAATGTCGATGACACGTGGTTCGCGTGGCAAAATGTGAAAAGAGTGGAGGGGCAAAACAAGTTATACATTAAGATGAAATGCCCATTTGCGAACTATTGAATGCCATTGTTGAGGTGTTGGAAAGGACGCGATTTGTGCAAGGATCGGCCGTTGGATGTGGCCTTCCGTGTGTGGCAGCCATGGTCGGAGTACTGGAAGGAGTCATAAAACGGAATGAGACGGTGGGTACTAGCATGGACACTTCGATTCCATTTGCAAACGACATGTCATTTCCCGTCCGCGTCTTTCATTGCGCGGTCGTTTCTATAGCGTAGAGACCAGTGTGGGACGATTGGGTAGTAGTGTTAATTTTCGCGTCATCATCTCTTGCATTCCGGTCGTCTTTTGAGACCGCTTTTCTCGGGTACCCGAGTAGTCGAATGGATCCGATATCCGAGAGAACCGGCTTGAAAAGACGACCGGGAAACAAGAGAGAACGACGCGAAAATGAACACTACTATCCGATCAGCCCACGCTAGTAGAGACGACAGATATAATTGAACTTTGACGTCCTGCAATCGAAGGAATCGAAGATAGCGTTTCCCAGCCGTTTAACTTCATCCCCCTAGCTGTGGTCTCTATAGATACGGATGAAATTCAATGCATACATTTTGCCTTTTGCTGACTGTGCGCATATGTTGCAGCTGTTATCGTCTCAGCTGCAAGAGCTTTCCTCACAATACAATGCCCAAGCCTCGTCGCTCTCGTCGTTTGCCGCGAATCTCCAGAAAATGACTCTCTTCCACTTCTCGGATGTAAGCCAAGACACTGTGCAGTCAGGAAATGGTCGATAATGCAGGTGTTCCTATTTGCGTTGACAGAAGTACAAAAGAGTCTCAACAAGGCAGAAGAGTGGAATAAGGACAAGAAGACATTCATGAAGGAACTGGAATGGAATCAAGAAGAGAAGCAGAGATTGGAAGAGGAAAATATGCAGCTGAGAACTGTCATGGCTCACAGCGAAGGCAACAAACAGGTGAATGATCAGTCGATACAAACATGTAGAGGAAGATGGGGTGAATGACGAGGCGCCATGGACACTTGCGTAGTCATTTACGCGGCGCAACAGTCAATTTCACCATTATGGCGCAAATGGCCATGACTCAGTCGCTCTTTATCAAGAAGATAATTTCATTGTGGTATTGCAGGATCATTCATATTCGGACGAAAGATGTGCCAGTGAACAGTCGATTGATCCTGTCGTCAGTCTTCCTCACGTGGTCAGTACTCCTCAAACATCTGCAATTACCAAGCTACAGTGATTTTGATTCGTTCACTCGATTTGCTAGATTTACGGTACCACTGCGTGCTTATATTTATGCTGGTTCGTCATTTTTTCACAATTCTCAATACTATAAATACGATAAGCATACTTATTCGTGTTCATTACTCCGTTGGGTATTGTAATATGTGATTGCAACTCAAGCAACTGAAAGCAATATTTCACGATCCAGATTACTGTACTTTTTCAATTTCCAGAATTCGGAAGCTCCGGCAGATGTTGCTCAAATGTCCTCGACGAACTCTCTCAAAGCAGTTGCAAAGGTGTGGATTTCTTGTACTTTCTGGATGAGAACCCATTGTCAGCTATACTTGTAAGACTCAAAGAACGAAATCTTGATGTGTTCAAATATTTGCAACACGACTAATCGATTGATCAATATGTTTATGACATTGCAGACGGAGCCTGGCTTCTCTGGATGGGATCTTCCAATGCAGGCACAAGCGGAAGAGGAGAGAGACGACTTCGATTACATTGAGGCCACTCTCAACCCCACGCAAGGAGTTATCGATCCAGCTGTAAGTCGAGTCCTCTTGAATTCATTACATATATCCAAATCGCATCCTAATAGAGTAAAGAAGGCTGTACCCATTGTTAGAAAGCACCTCAAGTGATTATACAATTCTACTGTGAATACTACTGGACATTCTAGAGACATAGAACACTGTATGAAAATCTCGAGTCTTAGTTATTCTACAGTAACCCAGACCATTCTCACTCATCATTACAAAGGTTACTGAATATGGCAACTGTTTGCAGATTCTCGCTGCAGCAAATGAAAATGAAGCCCTCATAAGTTCGCTCTTCAGTCGAAATGCGGATCTTGACAGGTTCAGTCATTCCCTTACATGCGATCACTGTCATTTTCAGACCGAACAACAACGAGGATCCATTTTCGCTAAATACAGTGCCCACACCCAAGTACAAGGCACTATTGGTTTGGTCGAATTGTGTTTTCTCCCTGAATTAGTCCTCATTCAGGAGAACTCTCGAATGTACACTGACATCCTTAGGAAGAGGAAAATGAAGGTCGGGTTGAATTCTATTTATTTCGTCATTATGGGCATGTAATTATCACGAGCTCTATGAGAAAGGCAACCATCCCCTGGTACAATAAATTCAAGATATTTCTAGTGTCCATTTAAGTAGTGATTATTGAAGTACTATGCGTGGGTATAATAATAAAATTTAGTATGAGTTCCTATCGCCCTTTGTTCGAAAACTACAGCTTGACAAACATGAACACTTCAAAATTCGATCCGAAAAAACCCGTCTTCACTTATAATTTTCTGTGAATCGATGCAGTTGCAATGATGTCTATACCCTCTGGCCATGCATTAGTATTGGTCATGTTCATAAAATAAGGACTTAGTCAGGTCTCAACGATTCTTCATTTTCGAGAACAATGGGTTTTCTCAAAAACGATCCATAAATATTATCAACTTTTTGAAATTATCTTTTACGGATGAACCCTAAGGGGTCTGTTTTATTTCAGAATAATAATCTGCGAGAAATTTGGTACAATATAGGCCACATGAAAATTTTTTTCGTGCGCCAGAACAATGTGCTATAAATTTATGAATGTGCTGGATTCGCCAAAAACGCATTTATGACCATGTTTCGGCCTCTATTTTTCGCTAAAAACATGAATTCAGACAAACTTCCTCCACAAAAGTTTCTTGTACTGAAGTTATCTATCAATATTGGTGCTAAAAAGTGGGGGTCATACTAAGTCATTTTTTCATGAACATAGCAGCCGGAGGGGTCGAAAAATGATGTTGCATGACCCCATACTTTTAGTATCTCATAACATTCTCCGTCGAAAAAGTAAATTTTTGGTGGGTTTGGCGGCTCTTGAAATTGATTTTGAAGCGAGTTATGGCCATTTAACCAACTGGACGAGATTTCGCCGCCATGATGCAATATAACGTTCTAA
>JACMIF010003163.1:0-15425 GCA_014805445.1 Diplogasteroides magnus
ACTCTCCGAGGAGCGGTCGTGTCTGTATTCGATAGACCACCGCTCCTCGGAGAGTAGAGACACGTCGAATGCACTAAAGTCACCACGAGCGACACCCTAATTGGGATAAGCTTTGTAGGAAGGGGTCGTGGAGGGATTGGAAGTGATGGAATCTCTGTGGAGGGATCACTTTTTATTCTTCTTTCCTCCCTTCTTCTTGGCGGAAGTTTTCTTCGAGGGAGTCGATGCTGGATGAAGACGCGCCCTGCTTCGATGCCTGAAAGATTATGTCCGTCAACCGCGACGCGTGAGGCCACGCATTGCGGTCGTCGTCCTCACCTTAGGCTCTGCAGACAGTCCTTCCGTCTCAGTCATCGGGTCCTCGTTCTTGGTGTCCAGATTCTGCTCAGTCTTTCACGCAATGAGGTTGGTTATGTATTTAGGTATGATGTGCAGACCTTGTACTTTCCATATCCCTTCCTCCACTCCTTGACACTCTTGAAGTCTGCAGACACAGTCTTGTGGACAATGAGATGAAAGAGAATGAAGACCGTAGTCATCGGACTACGCTTACTCTGTGAAACGAAACACATGTGGCTAGCTACATCTTGACACTTTTTTTGCAAATTCTTGGTTTTTCGATTATAAATCCGTGGAAATTTGAGACTGGAGTGAATTGGCCCCTCAAATATATTTTATTACTGTTTATTCTTCTGAATGGATAGTTATCTTGAGATGGAAAGGGGATTCAATTATGTATCTATCTTGGATGACAACGCGGTCTCAATTCTTACTTTCATACATGGAATTTTAAAAAAAATGAGAGTCGGAGAATGGCATTTTCCGTTCTCATAACAATTTTCGCTCTCTTCAACAGATATTGTTCTATGCACTTATTGTTAAATGGAGATTCAGTATATAAAATTATGTTAACGAGAAAAATCCCTGTTTTCGTTTAGTATCTTTTCTCAGTGTTCTCTCGAAGGTGTTCATCATGGTTGTAAGGTCAATTAATCACTGCTCGGACCAGAAGATACCAATGCACTTTGTCACTGAAAGATGCTCCAGACGTTTCTTCTCCTTCTCTTCTTATACTCAGGTATGACTAATCCTTGTACATAATCTACTCTTTATCCTTAGGATGGTGTTGTCCTTCTGGATACGATGTTTGGTTGATGTTATCTAATGAAGGAATCTTCACAGTTCATCACATATGATCAGGTAGTCAATCTTCCGTCTCAAGATGAGATTAGCCCTTGCAGGCAGTTGTGATGTGTGAGGAAGACTCAGCCCTTCCTGCCAGTATTCGATCTGAACAAGTGAGACTGTTCATTCTGGATTGGGAACTTCTGCTGGTTTCCGGACCCTAGTGTTTTATAGGTTACTATAGTAAATGTGGGTTATTTTGGGCTTCTGTAGTATACTGTAGGTTATTGCAGTATTACGATATGTTACAGTAGTAGGGTTGCTGTAGCAAGACATCAGAAGTAGTACCCAGGAATGGACATCATGTGCTGTCTTTCAGGAGAATCAACAGATTCTTCGAGTTGTACAAGGCTCAAATACCTTCTGGATTGGTCTCACTCGTGATTATCTCAATGAAGGATTTATATGGCCAGACAAGACAAGGGCACTGTACACTAATTTGACGAGTATGAACGAAAATTGGGGGTTTCGCTGACTTTATGTGCAGGTCTCGATACGTACAGAGCTTCATCTCGATTCTATGTAAGCCCATGGAATGGAGGTTGGGGAGAAGCACAAGAGAATGATGAAATACCAAGAGTTCTTTGTGAATTCCCAAAGAGAAGTGGTTAGTTAACAATTTCAACATAATCTAACGCAAATACTTTTACAGAGGAAGTGAGATTCGAATACGAAACAGTTGCAAATCTGAGTGTTAAAGTGTACAATACATCAATGGAGTGGAATGAGGCAAGAGCAAGGTGAACTTTCTCATCTTCATTGTCAATGATAATATACATTGAGATGCCAGAGTGAGAATGCTGATCTGTTGATAATCAACGACGATGATGTTTGTAACAATGACTAACAGTTAAGAGCAGTCATTCAGACAAATGAGAAGATGTGTCAATATGCAAAGAGTAAGGGAATAGTTGATGCATTCTTCATTGGACTTACTGGGTGAGGAATTGTAATGAGGGAAGGAGGAAAGTTGTATGGTTTAGAAAGATAACAGACGAAGGTATCAAATATGAGTTCATAAATGGACAGGATATGACAGATGTCAATGGAAGTGGAGAAGAACCATTCAATGCATTCGCTCTTGGTAAGTCAAGTTAAGAAACTATCAAATTGAATGCTATTCAGGGTTTCCTGATGATCATTACGGTACTCTTGTCACAATGAGAACTTCATTCTTCCCTTCCAAATGGATGAATGTTGCTGATGATTCCGTCTTTCCTTTCATTTGTGCAAGATCGTGTGGGTTATTGGAAGGATTTCATCTGTCAATTCGATATTTGAGTGGAGAAAGACATGAATGATGATGTTTCCACTTCTTGTCCTCCTGTTATGTGCACTCAGGACTTCGGAGAGGTTAGAGTTGAAAGATGAAAGCTTGACTGACGAGGCTTTCAGTTCACTTCTCCATCCTTTCCAAATGTTGCTTGTGTAAAGAGATGTGATTTTCTCATAAAAAGACCAATCTTTACAAGTACTTTCTCATTGTTCGATAGAGAATAATAGACCTTTTAGCTATTGCAATCTGGATCGAGTTCCTTGAGGCAAACAGTTGTTGTGACAATCTCCTCATCTATGAAGGACTGTATGGAACAACTCCTGTTGTCAAGTGAGAACAGTCGAATATCACAATGATATGAATCGATTCAGTCTCACAGGATTCATATCTCCCAGTTCAATTGGACATAAAGTACTAGTCACTTCATCTCCCATCATTCGTGTTGTGTGGAATGCCAAGAGTGGAGCACATGTTCGTGGATTCAAACTCCGGTATCTAATACAATTTGCAATCGATATGATCATTCTGTATTCAGATATTCACGAATCACGGGAAGTCTTCTAACAGCTCAAGGCGATTTGTTCTACGGAAGGTGCACTTTCAATATAAATTCGAAGATGTCGCTCTGTATGAGTTGACAAGCTTTCATAAGATACTTTCAGATTCGGACTAGCAAGTACAACAACTACTACGACTGATGTTCCACAACTGGAAGAATCAAACACAGAAGGATACTATCAATATGAACAGAGCTATGACAATGGACAGCAAAGTTATTCAATGCAAGAATGATCACAACATTTACATTTTCACTTCAATTGTTATCGCTTCTTTTTTTTTGAAAGCACCGAGGCATCGAGCCGAGGTTTTGCTTCTTTTTCTAGCTTTTCTATCGGAAAATTTAGTATAATATAGCAGCTGTAGTAAACAACATTTACCATCTAGCGATTTATCACACTTTCTTATTTCGTTCTCTCGATTAACAAACAATAGTGCAACGGGTAAAGAAAAAGAGAATTGTTCAATTGAAAGCGATCATTTGGTCGAATGAGCAACAGGAGGAATGTGATTCATGTGGATATCGAATCACAACCGGTGACTGGCAAGATGAAGAAGAGAAGGAACGTACACAGAAACAATGACCGCAACGCGTCATGACACGCGACGCGGTCAGGGATTCTGTGAATTTCCGAAGACAATAGATGACATCCGATGGATGATACTTAGATACTTTATATCTATATACTTAGAAGACCTATAAAACTACGAAGAAACGAGAACGATTCCCACTGTAAGGAGTCATTCCAAGCTTCTCGACCTATGAGAACAACTAAGCAATCTAGAACTAAAACATTAATAATTAGGAATAGATAGGTTGAGCAAAGGAAAGAAAGGCAGAGAGACAAGAGAAAAGAAAAAGGAAGAGAAGAAAAGAGAGAGGCTACCCGATTTGGAGATGAAAGTGAGTTGACTGAATGAAGGAATGAGGTAAGAAGATCAATAGAGCGAGAGACTGCAATACATATCATATTTGGATACAAATCACCAAAACATGTTTGTAGTCAATTTGTCGTGTGAATTTCATATTTTGTTTGAGATCCAATGCGTCAAAAATTTAAGCCAAACCGAACTGCGAAGTTGCACTGGATCTCAACCAACAGGTGAAATTCAAACGATAAATTGGGTACAAGCCGTTTTTGCTATTTTTGTAATCCTAATATGGTATATAATTGTTGACAGTCTTAGTATCGATAGCATGATCCTGCTCCTCCCAATGTTCCCAGAAGGGCAGGGGCCACTGTGATATCTCCCGCCACGTAGATTCCATGTTCTATGATCATAGCCTGAATGAGGATGTTGTAGTTTGTAGTCTGGTAAGGATACTGTACCTGTGGGTTGTAGAATGAGATAGGAAGACTTGGTGATTGTGAGACATTGATAGGAATTCCCTTCATCAATGCATCATTCGCCAACTGAATACATTCATTTCAAGGTAAAAAATAGCTTTCTTCTTCTTTTTTAAATTGGTCCCAATTCTATTGAATGACCAATAACAGTAAAACCGCTGGAGCGAAGTGGCTTTTACAATTTTCCAAGTAATCGCCGACAAATTCCGATTCATATATCAGGATGAGGGAGTCTACTCGTTCATTGTGAGTCATGAATCACATGAGTATTGTGTATTGTGAAGATACACAGTGTCAAGTATGCACTGTCGACTCTAAGAGTAAGCAATGGCAACAACTCCCATATTAAATCCATTGTCTCTATGCTTTCGTTATCTTTTGTTCCCTCACAAAAAGTGACTAACCGCAGAAACATCGTTATTGTTCTCTATTGTTCCATAAGCAACGCGCCTCTGCACAAAATAGAGAACTCTTTGTGTTGTGGAAAGTGCCCTGAGGGCATAAGAGACAAGGAGAAGAAGCTGCCATTGAAAGGAAGAAAAGGAAACGGCACCACCCATAAATCACTAAAAACGAGCTGATGTGTGCACAGAGCACAAATCGCAACGTAATTTTTTCTGCACTTTTGATGGTCGCATCAGTGCAAAAGATATTGAGATACCTTGGTGATGAGTTCCTTTCCGAGAGTTCCCAAGTTATCCAATGCATCCTGAGGAAGACCAAGAGTTCCAGAACTATCTGTCAACTTGAGATTCGTGATTTCTCCCTGCAACAATTCATTGTCCCTTGAATGAACTGAGTGACTGTACCATTCCATAAACCCTGTTTCCTCTCAATTGAATGGCAACATCAACACCTGCGACAACTGTGATGGTTCCGACCTCGAATAGATTCTGTTAAGTGACCCTATGATTACAGTACCTTGATGTTATTTCCCTCAATGTAAATGTCTGCATCAGCAGCAACATCTACGGATGCAGTGCCTCCCTTTTTCCTTGATAGGATTAGACTGGGAGCACGGATGGAGTGGATCTGAAATGACAATGAATGAGTCTCTTTCTATTGATCCTCAGTACCTGGATGTAGATCTTCTTGTTGGGATACTTTTCTCTCACTGCAGGAAGAATGTCACCGAAACAGATTCCAAGATCAGAAAGAGATCCTCCACCAAGGGGATCTTCCTGAGGAATAAATAGTTGAGGTCACAGATAAGAGTGGAATGAAATAGAATGTCTACCTGTCTCCTGACTCTTTGCTTGTCAGTTCTCACTACAGTTGCTCTCTTATGACGAGTAACAGCCAGGAAATGTTGAAGATGACGACGTTTGATTCTCAAGAGAGAAGGCGAATGAGAGTGAATGAGACAATGTCTTACTTTCTCTTTCTTGCTTCTTCCTCGTCTATTTGTACTTCACTTCCTTCTAGTTCATCCTGAACATTCGTGTATACAACTCATTCTCTTTACAATTATCACGTTAGCCAGCAATTGAAACTTATGGTGCACATCGGCACAATTATTATTATTATTATGGGTTGCAAATTGTTATTGTTGCAGTTATTATCACCGACCGACCATCATTACACCTCTAGAAAGGAGATTGAAAAAGCGCGGGAATAAAATGTTTGTAGCTGAATAAAATGTTTGTATTATCGGTCACTTACCTTTCCTGACTGAGAAGAATCAAGATCATCCTGATACATTTCTCTAGTAACAACAGAAAACGTTCAAAACTGGACACTAACCTCAGATTCTTCAGAACAAGTTGTCTTGAGAAGTTCTCCGATCTTGGGAGTTTCAGGACCAACTCGGAAGGAAAGGAAACCCTTCCTGGAGAGATTATGAATATTATGGGGTTAGTTTTAAAGATAATAGTATGTAAAATGATGTGAATGCTTACTTGTGCATCCAATAGAGAAGCGAATTGACTGTGTAATCAGATACAATTGCCTACAAATGAACAGTCATTAATACTTCGTTCATTTCGACTCTCACTTCAGCCATGTGATTATCATAAGGAGCAGGGAACATGGTGGGGAATGCACCGAATGGAGTTCCACCTTGGCCTCCTGAATGGAATCTCGGGGGTACGGTAGCCTGACCATGTCAACTGACCAGGTGAGAATTCTCCAGTTAGATCGATAACAGCGTCATTGTTGGTGGCATAAGTGTTCATGAGTTGAACAGATAGGAACATATCATTTAGTTTGGCCTGAGGATGCAGAGTTGAGAAGAGAAAAGAGTGAATAGTGTGACCAGATTGAGATTCTGTGCGAAATCTCGAATGAATCCAGCTGGATCATCTGCTGCCATTGTACATTGATTACACATTGGAGACTGAGAAGAAGAGACGACTTTGAGGGAAGAAGACTGAATGGAACAACTGGAGATATGCATATGAAGACTACTCACAGCAGTCGGAGCAGAACCTCGAGTACGGACAATCTTCGATGCTGATCTTCTGAAAGATATTGATATGGACAAAGAATGGAATGTTATCCGTACCTGACATTAGTCCTTGCTGGCAGTTGAACTGTGTTTGGTCCATTGACTTGAGTCATACGAGGGACAAGGATCTCTGTTGCACGTTTGTGTCTCTGAAAGGACAACAATCACTGGAGGATAAGGAAAGGATACATACGATTCCAGTGGCATTAGCTACAACAGGAGCATCTCTCGTGGTAGGAATGGTCCTTCTGACTACTCGAGGAGTCTGAATACAGGAGAATAGATTGATCCTTCTGGTACAGTAACCTCCACAGGAGATGTAGCCTGATGGGTTGTCTGAGAGAGGATCGATCTTCTCTGTGGCTGCTGAACTGTCTGACGAGCGAGTGGAAGATGCTGATTGGATGGAGAATTGAGGAAGGATTCAGGACAAACAATATGTTAGAGCTGAGCAGGGAACTCGGCATTGTCATTAGAATTCAAACTGTTAGAATGGTAAGACAACTCGTTCTATGTTATCTTTCTACAAGGCAATTGAATTGTTAGATTTGCACACATTTCATACACTTTCTTATGATGATGTCGTTGTTATTGGAAGCGAAGCTCACGATTACGGCGTATGGATTGGCCTGTCTTCTCCTGAACACTCTGGATACCTGAAGAGATCTGTGATTCGATTGAGGAGGAAGAGCAGAACGGACAGCCTTGGGTCCACCAGAATCTACAATGAGGAATGAGCATTGAGGATGAATGTGTTCTCACTTCCATAAGCAGTCTGTGGTATCTGAGGTGCAACAGGAGCAGTTCCAATTCCTCCTCCCATTGTTGCCGTTGCTGATTGTTTGACTCCACATTGCTTCTCACACTGAAATGACCCTATTGTATGTGAAGAAGTTCAAATAAACTGACGAATTCAGGATTGGGTCTTGGTGGAGATGAGGAGAGTCCTCCTCCAGCCAACATTGCCATTTGAGTAAGTGCAATTGCCTGAGGAATGGCACCTGCTCTACTGTTGATCTGAAGACATTTTATCTTTCCCTTTGTCTTTCTTCATTGTTTGTACCTGTTTATCCAATTGCTCTGGAAGCATCTGGCACAATTTCTCAGGAAGCATATTCTGTATCTGTGTGGAGGCAGTTCTCTGTAAAGGAATGCCATCATTCAATGACCTTATCCCTTTGCACATTCTCAAATCTTTGCTAATCTCTGTGTGAGAATGGCAGACAGGCCATTTCCGTTCCTTTTCTCAAGGTTATCCATTGTCTATGGAATGCAGTAGTTTGTATTCACTTACTTTGAAGAAGGAATTGAAGAGAGATCCAACTAATCCTCCATTCTCAATACAAATATCAACGAAGGAAACAGATGCAGCACATGAACAGATCTTGAGTCGAGGACCACGAGGACCATTCTCAATGACTATTTCAACTGCCAATGTTATCTGAAGTGAAGACTTGAATGGGCAAAAGAACTTCAATAACATACACCGTGAATATTGATCTGTGCAATTCCAGACAATTGGATGAAGTTAAGGATCGAACCTCCCAAGTTGCCAGTGATTCTCAATTCATATCATTACAATCTTGTCACTTCATCTTCCATTCAGCGCGGTCGTCTCTTTCCTCATTCAATCACTTTCCACGCGTGTTCTCAGTGTGTTTTCTTCCCTCAGACAAGGAACACCTTTTTGTTTCATTCTTTTTCATCTACGATTGTGGCTAATTCCCCATTGCCAAGTGTTCACACTCAATGATCAAGTCACAGACATCAAACCGTTAATCTTCCATTCAGTGCATTGTTGTGTGCTTATTGTGCCTGTGAATATCCTCTCAAGGATGGCTCTTTTGCCCCCGAGGCATTTATCCACTTTCCCTTTCTTTTCTCGCTAATGTTTTGACATGTGTGAGTGTATGTGCAGCAAAAATTATCTCTCAGACTGTTTGCATAAAATGGCGCCTTTTTGTACCTCTCCCTCATTGTAAATGACTTACCCTACATCCATATTCTGTACTTGTAGAACAACATGATTGGGTGGTTTGGGGAAGATAACAATCCTCTGTGGACATCTGTATCGTGAGACATATGCATTGTACAGAACAACACATCCCTCGACCTGCAAAGATACTTCTTCCTTTTGTTGTTCTGGGCACTCTTATGTCAGAAGAGGTCACCAAATTGCAGTCACAAATCCTCCCAATCCAGCTTGTCCCATTGGAAATCTACTCGCACTTCACTTTATGACCCCTGGCTCTTCCTTCGACAGAAGAAGAAACAAAACATTCAATTGGAGTCTGTCTCCTTTTCATTCTGTGGCACCCCCTGAGGACTGGAACCGGAATGAAATCCCACAAGGGAAAGTAGAGATTAATGACATCTAAGTAACATCCTTTCACTTTACATCTCAACGCTTTTCCCTTTCTCACTACTTAAGGGAGTGTGCGCAGTTATGAAAGAATAACCTCGAGATGATAACCCACCATTGGCTGTGTTGACTGTACGATATCTGGAACACGAGCCCTCTGGATCTGCTTATTCAACAGTTCTCCAATTATACCACTCGCATATTGGAACATGCGAGGGTTGATTCGAGCACGCAGTCCAGGATATCCTTTGTTTCCTCCGAGAAGAATGGGATTGAAGTCTGGACCTCCACATCCTGGACCCACGCAGCTGAAAGGACAATCAGGATAATCATGATGAAGATTGATGTTTCTCACCCTCCGCCCAATACTGGACCATGCACTGCTCCTCCTTGATATGGGCCTACAGCAGTAGCTATTTGATGACCTGCCACAGGAGAAGAGACAGGACCTCCAGGAGAGGCCAGAGGAAGCCATCCCACTAGGGCGGCCTGCAGAAACACACAATGTACTCTCTTATCAACATATCTTATGTAGAAGACTGTAAACTCACTAATAGGAGGGGCAACATTGGGGCGAAGAGGAGGCCCCTGAATGAAATGAACAATGAATAGAATGGAAGACAACGACGAGACAACTCGAGAGGGAATGAATGATGCTGCCCTTTGGACGGGATCAGGGTTATACACACGGCATGCGGAAAGATCAGAGGGATATGCGAGAAGTCGTAAGAAGATAGGAAAGTAGAGACTGGTTCTGGCGGAAAGAGAAGAAATGAAGAAAGAGAAGACTATTGAGACTTCTTACGTAACTATTGACTGCCACAAAAGAGATTGGATAGTGTTTGTGATTGGAGATAAGAAAGAAAACCTGTCAATGTCTATGAGGGACAAGGACAACTTCTGAGAGTGAAAGGAACGGGAAGATGATGAATATGCCCTGAGGGCAGGAAGTGATAGAAGGACTTGGACACAATGAATACGAGAAGGGCACACGCATTGCATGACTCATTTAACAGAGAACCGGTACATTACACGCGCCTAAGGGCAAATGCCGAAGGGATGGGGAAGACCAATGCAAGAAAGAGGGAAAGGATACAATCTGGTGATTGTCTATTCTGTATAGATTGAATGCCAATGAGATACAACAGTGACCAGTACAAGGGGAAGGAAATGGGCATGGAATGGAGGGAAGACTCTTTCTGCACACTTTCACCTCTTGAACATCTCAAATGTTGCAGACGAACAGGAATAAGTGAGGACAAAAGAATAGATATCTGTTGAGGAAAGGGCGGATACCACATGAAAGGGGATCAAAAAGGGAAAAGAAGTGCACAAGGGCACGAAAGGGAAAGGAACAGTGAAGAGTTTGAATCCTTTGATGATCTGTCAGAGGGAACAGATGACTGGTCGAATGAGGAATGAGGAAGGATGAGGAAGAAGACAAGCCAATCATTCCCTTCAATCAAAGAACAAATCGAAATATGCGGCCACAAGCAACTTGAATGCACTGTACGAATGGGCAAAAAGGAACCGTTTCAAGTAGATAAATGAAAGGAAAGAGAGGATTGAGAATGAATGGATTGACAAGACTCTGATAGATGAATGAGATGGATGAAGGTCTTCTGTAGCATATCTTCGTTTGTTGCAACCGGTTCAACGGACATCGATATAGTGTGAGATACACTTACTCTGACCCCCATGAGGCTTACAAACGAGAATGAATGGACTAATCCGATCTATCCAAAGGACATCGGACTTCAATCGCTTTTTGGAGACGACAATCCATAAATTGTGCAAACAAGCTGAAAAAGGAGAAATCGAAGGACAACTTGCATTTTGGTGGAAGCGGAAATGAAAGATGCACTCGAAAGATAAAACGATATCTGCCATTGACAAAGAAAAAAGGGGTGGGTATTCTGCTCAACCTTTCCCTTCCTGCCAAAAGCCGGTGATAATAGCTAACAAGTTTTCTGGATTGCGACAGTTATTAAGAAATGCTGTGCCAAGATAGTGAAAAGAAGTGAGAAAAGATATACATTGGATTGTTTCAATTGGAAGGACGCTTCTCGATCTCGAGGATTGTGCAATGAAAGGAAAGAGAACTTGTCGTCCTGTTTAAATAAGATTGTGGATCATTTCGGGAAGAAGAAAGGAAAGTGACAAACAAGAGAAGAAGGAATGAGTGATTGAATGGCATTCAAGGGTTGGGAACTATGTGAATGGGTTGAAGAGACAAGTGAAGAGTACAAGAGAAGATGAGAAGGACGGAAATTTGACCATTGAGGGATCGTCCGAGGAGGAAGGAGCTACTTCGTGTGAAGAGGAAGAGGAGGTGACCATTGTGATATCTTTTATGACAGGGAAGGACACACAAAACAAAGAATAAAGGGTCGATTGACATTCTTTCTTTCGTCTAAGGACATATTACGGCAGATTGTAGAGTGAAGGGTTACAAAAGATGATCTTCCAGTACATAACCAGCACAAGATCACAACATCGAGACATACAACAAAATAGTGATTTGCCCTGAAAAATCCCAAGATGTTGATAATGGCTGATATTTGATCCTAATAAGTGCACTTATAACATAAAACAGTACACTGAACGTGACGGCATAGTTGAAGTAATTGTGGGAAGTGGGAGAAGGTATGAAGTAAGGAGAATAGAGAGTAACCAGTTGAGACTACTCTCAGGTGGGAGAAGTCATGCTGAGTGAGGAACATCGAGAAGTACAAATGAGGAGTAACAGGAGAGGAAGGACATCCTTCATCCATGAATGAGATGAACTACACAACTGCCACACAATACAACAACACGAATGAAGCAACGAAGGATTCTCCTGATGGAATGTGGATGCACGTTTTGGTATCGACCACTTTGTTCTTCCCACTGAAACACACTTTCATTCATTCATTTGTAGTATGTAAGAGCTATAAATTTCATTTTGTGTCCGTATTCTTATCATGTTTCAATGGCCGTCAAAGGTGGATGGCATAAAAACGGGATGGGGGAAATTTGTGGATCCTTCCCCTTCCCCTTTCTCCAGCTTCATTATTTTTGCATGCCAACGTGCAGTGACAATCACTGCCATTTTGTTTGGTGGAAAGTAAGGAGAAGAAGAGAACAATTATGGGTGAAAGTGTGTGATAGAGTGTAAGGGATGCTATTTCACTGTTATGCTAGGGGCGGATAGAAAACTTTCATGTGACGAATTCTCTCTACAATGTCAATCCCCCCAAGGATTCAAGCAACATTCTTCTGCTTTGCGAGAAGTCGACACGTGTCGCCGTGCAAATCGAATGTTATGGTGCACCTGAATGGTTTCATTTTCATCAATCGAGTTCTTAAAACAAAGTAAAGAATGAACGCACGTTTCATTAATAGTTCCATCACCGAATTCGATACTCTTTCTTCCCTTGCTGTCATAGCGAGGACATGGCAAATTTCTGAATCAACACCATTTCATGCATTCAAAATCTTGAACAACTTTCACCCCGAGACAGCAAAGTAATTCCACAATTGCATAATCTTGCGAGAGAATGTTTGTTCAACATCCAGAGTCTCCTTTCTGAGTCAAATGATGGAAATTCAAGAAAAGCAAAGAAGTGCCATACTTGTACTTCTGGGGATTTCTCAATGGTTCCCCAAAGATATATTCAATCTCGTATCCATGCATTACACCCATCCACGAAGGCCACGGATTCCACGAGGACCTGTTGAAGTAGGATATCAGTGGTATCAGCAGAATGCCTACCTTTGGGTGAATTGGTACAAGTACACATTTCCCTTTATAGTCTCTACAAGCACATCTGCGAATCGAATGATATCGCAAACAAAGAATTGATCTCCGATTAATTGTGCCACTCCGTCTCTCAGTCTTTCTCTGTAAGATGTTAATTCATATCAGTTTGATCATAATCTCATTCAAAGATCGAAGCTTCACGAGATAAATGTCACGAGGAAAAGGTCACTCAACCTTTCGTCTTTGTTCTCAGACACATTGAGATATGCAGAGACGAGATTAGTCATCACTGTTGAAGAATTACGGAAGTAGCCAAGAAAAGCACGGATGGATTCATTATATTGAGCCCTGCAACTTTCACAGTGCATGGACAGTTATGCCGAAGCTTCTAACTGGTTGATCAAGGCGTAGTTCCGTGGGTCGTCAGATGGGACACTCGGGTCGAATTTGAATCCATATTTGTCATCACTCAAGTAGTAAGGCAACCAGTACGTTCCTTCATCTTTGACAGTTCCCAAAAGAACAGAAACGTCTCTTTTGATGTCTCCTTTCTCTATTTTCTCAAATACACTACCCTGAGCAGAGAAATGAACAAGTGAGCACATTGATAACAACCTGGAAGAATAGAGGATCCTCTTCTACGGGAACAAAAGCAAAAGACAAAGGATGAATTGAAGAGAGATTGAGGTTGATCTCATCTGCCGCATTCTAAATAATCTCAATAATCATAAAGTCTTGCAATGTCAGTACTTGAATTGTCTGTGTAGGGACTTGTCTGAGACAATTGAGTATATCCTTTGCAGCTGATCTGACACAATTGACGTTCTTGACCAATTCCATTGATGATTTTATTAGTTCTTTCTTTGTTCGAGTTGCCCAAGGATTCATTATCGTTCCACTCTCAATACAAATACTCTTTTGTGCAATCTCGTAACGCATTCTACCATTGCGATGATTCTCTGGAAGTACTTGACACTCTTTGGGGCGAAGAGATGAGAGGAAACTGAAGCGGCACCCGCACTTTCACCAATCAATGTCAATCTCAAATATTCTTCCATTATCCGAGGAACATTCTCCACTGCAGACATTCATTTGTACCTCGTAGCATCTCCTCCAAATGCAAATATATTCTGATTGATCCATTTCAATGCCAATTGTTGATCGAGTAGTCCAATGTTTCCAGTGACTTCTGATTCTTCTCCAAGATACAGGAAACCGAACGGACCCAGTCTGAATCCATCTCATATTTCATGTTCTACGAAGATTGCTTGCACCGATAGTTAATGTTGACTACAATTGCACTATGTCGAACAGCAAGAACTCTTCCATCATAGAGATCGAGAGATGGAGAACCGGAATAGAACCCACCACCGAACATCCACACCTCAACAAGTACAATGTAGCAATACTTCATCATTGATGAATAATCGAAGACTAACCGTGTTCCCCAGAGCTTGTGCTATGACAAAGATAAATATTGTACGGTATAGATGAGGACATTGAACTCACGAGAACAGTTCCATTGTGTCCAATCGGAACCCAGATGTTCATGTTCAGACAGGACTCTGACTGCTCTTTATCCTCAAATACGCATTTTCTATTCAGTATCTGTCTTCATTCCACTGAACCTTGGGTGAATTCCACATTTCAGCTCCTTCGAATCCAGGGAAAACATTGTCTCTCGTGAAGAAACACGTGGTAGCAAGAGAAGTCGCTTCAAATACTCCATCCCAACTACAGTGGATATCACTTAACCAGTCATCCTTCATTCTCACCTCGCAATCATCTCTGGAGGTGCGAATCTTTTGTTGCCCACAGGTGGTTGTCCATACGGAACACCCACAAAACTTGTGAACTTCTTTCCATTCCAATCCTGGACAGAGTACATAGATAAGTATCGAGATCATCATTACCTCTTCCTTTCCTTGAATCATTCCAATTTGTGTTTGTACGACATCGTGAATTGTCTTCCCATTTACAGTCTGTCCCAACCAGCAAAACAAGAGAAGAAGAGTAATGGGAAAGGATGCAAGAGTTGGAACACCCGTCATGGCAGAGATATCGAATGGTTCATTCTGCAAGAGCAATCAGAGCACTCAATTGAATAAACAAAGCGAAACCTGCGAAACTTTTCACTATCAACTACTTCATTGAGGAAATATTTGCTCCCGATACGCAAACCATCATGCGGAAAGAAACGATTGAAAAGTGACGGGTGATCATTGTTGAATGGTAACGCTCCATTGAAAATGTTGATGTTCGAGCACTGAACAATATTACATGATTCATCGATTTCTTTCTTGTCTAACAACCGTTCTCTGGAACATACGTCTGTCTCTGATAACTGCCAATATAGTTGATGTTTTCCTCTTACTTTTCCTTTTCAATAGCACCGGCGAATAATTTTTTATATTAGGTTGGTGCATATGTTTCGGCAACTTTCATCTTTATCATACAAATTAATAGTTACAACAACAAGCGATTACACATATGCTCCATCGGTATCT
>JACMIF010003164.1:0-15424 GCA_014805445.1 Diplogasteroides magnus
GTCCATGATGACATAGGTGACCATACCTAAAACGAGTTCCTCGCTAGCGAACACCACCTAATGAACCAATGTGACAAGACTTATGCAACAACCTAATATTAAAATATTTAAAGATGAGCCTGTCTATGAGAGCAAACTGCTGTATGAAAGAACAATTACTTACTGATGTGATGTATTTGAGTCCTGCCCAGAATGAATCAGTGACCTTCGTTCATTGTTCCCTGAGGATGAGGAGTGAGGAATCGCTCAGGATGAACCATAAGATGGCTCAATTGCTTTACGGTTCCTCGGATTCCATTACCTATCCTTCTGGTCTTTTTACGTCCCATTCCGTGATTGATTCACCGGTCACTTCCTCCTCAATATCTTGACCCAGCCTCCATTCCGCACAGTCTCTCTTCCTTTTTAAACTCTTCCTCTCATTCCTATTTGTATGCACAGATCTTTATACCTGCAAATCTTCTTCTGCGACGAGAGGACATTCTGAAACCGGCGTTTTGCAGCTGACATAGTTATCTGGGAGAAAAAAGGAAAAATGAGAGAGTTCCAAAATGTCCCTTCTCCGCTTCTCCTGTCTCCACAGCAAAATCTTTCTCAACTGTTCCATTTTTGCTGTTGTGACCATGATTAACACATTCAGTCCATCAGGCAAAGCGCAAAGGAAGAACTCATAGAGAACATCAAATCGCTCTCTGAAATGGAGGAAATGATCAAGGACGAATTTCGAATGCCCATGAGTTTGTTCATTCATTCTTCTCTTGAAATTCACCCAAGCCATGAGACGGCATATCGGCCAGCCAAGAGACGGCATATCGGCCAGATATGATTCCCTGATAAATTGAATTGAATTGTTGATTTATAATAGACTCGAATGAATGAATTCATATAGCAATGGCTCGTGTGGCAGCGGAGCTCGTAAATCAAGCACATGATGGTCAGATCAGCCAAGAAATCTACACTAAGGCGGTCTCACTGAGCAAGGAAACATTCAGTGATCACAAACTCCGAATGATGGCTAACATGATGAAGGTTTGTTTCGATTTCTGCCTGTGACATCAAACATTTTTAATTAAAAGTACTTAAAAATGCTTTCAGACTTTCATATTCGCGGTTGATTCAATGTCCAACATAGAAAATCGTGACAGGGATAATGTGGTCGGTAAGTATCTATGTTATTTTTTTAAAACCGAAACATTAGCCATGGAGAATAAATTCCAAATTCCTATTCAGCAAAAACTCGGGAGTCCAGGCAGCATCAATCGCAGAAGAAGCATCCAAATGAGGTTAATTTTGTCCTAGTTTGCCTTGTTTGTCCATAGGAAAACAGTGAACTTCTCCTCTATTTCTTCTTCTCTCTCTGTTATATTTGTACATGTCGTCACATCTATATGATGTAATAAATTAAATTAAACTTGCATCGGTATCTAACTGAAAACACATTCCCGCAATTTTTCGCAATTTTTAATGCAAAATGCGCACTCACTAAGTGATTGCTGCTCAGGAAGAAAATCAGAAAACGAAGTCAGTTGTCAATCTACTGAAGAAGGATACTGGAAACGAAGAAAAGAAGAAGGAGAAAAAGTCCGAGGAAGAGAATGAGAAGACTGTACAGATGAGACAAAAAGTGAAGTTGGAAGTGGAAGCGAAGGCCCAGAATTCGAATTGCAAGAGAAAGAACATCGAAAATGAAGTGAGTGAGGTGTGAAAATACGGAATTTTGCTGCACGCCTTTATGTAGAAGTGAAACAAAGCCATTTTCAGGCCAACTGTACACTCCAACCGAAGAAGCAAAAGCACATCGAGACGAAGGGGGACATTTCTTATCCCGTCCATCTTTCAGAAGTAAGTTTCATTCGCTTTAGAGAAATCTTGTAATGAAATGTAAGGCAAACCAAAAAAAAGAAATGTATCGGGGGATTTTTCAAAAATTATTAGATTGTGTTATTCAGAAGACCAAACTTCTAAAAAGGACTCCCACAAGAACCAGGAGATACGACTATAGTGTTGATAGAAATGGAGAACAACGAAAGCTGCACGGATCTACCTTGGTTAGTTTATCAGAAAAAATTATAAGTGGTGATCATATACAAAGTTGATCTTGCTCGGTTGAGTATTCAGCAGATGCCGTTCTAAAAGTCAAAGAAAGTTTTATGTAGGACAATAATTTGAATTTCAGAGAGGAATGCTCAACGACGAGGAGAACAACAAAATCTCCTCAATAAAATAGATGTAAGAAGAATTGAATTCCTCAATAAAATAGATGTAAGAAGAATTTTCGCATTCTTTCTATTATTGTACATTGGATTGTTTTGCATTTCTAAGTTATGCTCGAAAAACATTTTTTTTTCTGATCATGTTTATTAATGACAAAATTTCTTTAGAAACGTGGAAGAAATCCGAGAGTGGGCGTGAAAACTGTACGAGATTGATTCTTGAAGAACAAAGAAAGAAGAAACGCATCTGAATCAATCATTTTCCTCACATTATTATATTTTCCAATTTTAAATTAGTTGTCGCAAATGTTTCAGCGTCTCCATCTGAAAAGTGATGAAAGTCACATTTTCCCTCTATTTTAGCATTGAAACACTACCCGTAGGAACTGCCAATCGATGTAAATGCATCTTTACAAATGCATACGCACTAACATTTTTTTGTCAGAATAAACCATTGAGAAAAGAATTGAGTGAATGGGCGCAATCGGAAACGGTATCAGAAACAGGAGAGGTACTCACAAGGGGCGGACAGGAGAGGGAAATTGTTTGTCGTCGGATCATTCATTCATATCTTATCGGCTATGTAAATATCGAGATGTTCGCTTCGAATTTGTATAACATAATAACAACGCCGAACACAAATATGTAGGCATCACCGACTTGTGGGATGTTATTAGGGTGGGGAAACCAAGCAATTTCATTCACCCCGTGCTTGCTTTTCGGCGCGGCGAAATGCAAGCGCTTGGATTACATTCCAAATCCAAGCGCTTGGATTTCTAAAACCACCAGTATCTCACTTTACTTTCACATTTTCAGCTCAAATTTTGCTCAGTGAACTAAAATGGCCAGACAAACATTTGTGCCAAAATTCATTCAAATCCGTTCACATATGACATATTTTAACACGTTGAATATACTTAAATTTTCATCTATTCATTCTTGAGGCACTTACAATAAGTCTCCATATATTTTCCAGATTGTATTCTCACTTATGGAAAACAATAAGGGCATCTTTTGACAATTTCTGACTCATTCAATACGCTTGAAACGTAGAGAGCATTCATAACTCATTTTCGCCGAACGTTTACAAGAGCCCGGTTAGTATATTGGTAACAATTTTGCGCTTTCCTTTTTGACAGCTGGATTCGAATCCATTTTTACTGAATCTAGTTTTGCTCAATCTTCTTTCATGCATATGTTGCCTTGCTGGGCCATTCATGAACTGTTTCATTAAGAAGTGTGTCGTTTACGACCAAATTGTGGGTGAAACTTTTTGGCCAATTATCGCCTCGTATCTGCATTATGATTAAAACATTTCATTCAATAAGATAAACATCTGAGAAAAATTTCATCCAAAAATGTCCAATATGAAAGGAGTTATGAGTCATTTTCGAAATCCAAGCGCTTGCATTAGCAGCATGGAATGAAAAATGAGAAAAGTGCTTGGATTTGTGCTTGCTTTCCCCACCCTAGATATTATACGTACAGAATAATGACGAAATCACTCGCACACGTATGAATATCAAATGAGATGTAGCTGAGATAGACAATAAGATATTCAAATGTGCTTTGCTCAATTGTTCCAACATTCGTCCAAGGTAATTTGTAACCTCTCTCGTCCCTGCGTGCACCGTTGTCTTTTGAATCAATTCCATCCTCTATATGCATTGCAATTCAAATGCTACTCACCGTAAAATGTAAAATGCTTGCAAATAGGCTTTTCAAATCAGCACTAAAGCGCATTTCTTATTCGTCTAATTTCTGCATAGCGATTGTCTCTAAATTCTATAGACAATGGATTAACGTATGAGGAATAAATTTTCCTAACGATTTGTAAACCCTACTTCCAGCGATTCTATCGGTTTGCCTGTCTTGGTCTGTAATTTTCCTGTTGAGGGGTTATAGATGTTGAATTCTCCATACTCCGGAGTACACAAACAAGCGGTTCCTGTGGCGTATCCCCGATTTTTATTCACGAATCAATTCCTTACCTTGATCTGTCCTTCGTTGCTCCGTTTCTCGCTTTCTATAGTACCATTTCGCCCGTTTGCTCGGAGAGATTGGACTGGACTGCCTCGTGTTTTTATCATTGTAGGGATTAAAATGCATTATTGAGCGATTATTATGGAAAGGACGAAAGAAGAAATCCTGGACAACATCAAGTATCTTTCACAAATGGAAAGAGTCGTCAAAGACGAATATCGGACCTCAACGAGTAAGTTTATTTGAGGAAGAATGCATTTGTCTTGGCAGAGTGAAATTCATTCACGTCAGTGAATTCGGAAGTGCATTCCGTCTCTCTGCGCTCTCATTCACTCGGTCGTCTCTTGCGCATATAAACGACCGTGCATTAGAGAACACAGAGAGTTGGAGGGCGCTTTAGCATTCACTCTCCCTACACTGGAATACAGTGAATGCGCTGTTTTCAGCAATGGCTCGATTGGCGGCAGAGCTTGTAGTCCAAGCACACGACCGCAATATCAACAGTGAACTGTTCGAGAAAGCGCTCTCACTCAGCAAAGAAACGTTCGATGACTACAACCTCACAATGATTGCGAACATCATGGAGGTTTGTTCCACACTATTTCATTATAGGAATTTTTTGACTCTCAATGATGGTTCGTTCAAATCTCGCGAAAGAGAAAGTCAAATGTTTTTCGCCCGTTCATTTCCCACGCGAAAGAGAAAGTCAAAGCGTAGGGAGAGGCTTTCACTTTCGCCCAGTCCGCCTAAGTTAGTTAGTTAGTTAGTTGCCTAGTTGAACAATTTCGTTCAACTTCATTTACTCCATTGCTTGCATAGAGCCCGGTCGTTGAATGAGTCAAATTTGATATGGAAAGTGGGGAATTTACATCAATGTCAACGAAAATTCCCATTTTCCATATCAAATTTGACTTATTCAACGACCGGGCTCTATGCAAGCAATGGAGTAAATGAAGTTGAATGAAATTGTTCAACTAGGCAAATAACTAAGTAACTAACTTAGGTGGACAGGGCGTTTCTCTTTCACGTGGGAAATGAACGGGTGAAAGTCATTTGACTTTCTCTTTCGCGAGATTTGAACGAGCCATGATTAATTCCCAGAAATGTAAAATTGCATTGCAGACTGTTCTTTTTGCGGCTAAGGCCATCCATAACATAGAAAATGACGTCCCAAAGAATGTGGAAGGTAAGATTGGAAGGGGCGATAACATGAAGAAAGATTCATATGTATTCAGAGAGTACAGAGGAATCCAAAAATCAAGCTGATTTTCAAGAGCAAAAGAAAAAAAGCGAATGATGCCGCTCCAGTGGAGGTACAACATGTAATTCTCATTATTGATAATTTTCGTGGGGGGGGGGCATTGTACTTACAACTAACTAAATTTTGCTAACCTGGTTAATGAATAGTAATGTTATCAGACAGCCATCAAACACACGGAAACGGAGATAGTCCGGCCATCTTTGGCAATGGAGACAAACACAGCGAAGGTTCATGAGAAAGAGACGAATAAACACGTAGCGATGACAAATAAGAAGGATACACTATTCGCTATGAAGGAAGTCAAGGTTGAAGAGCAGCGAGAGACGATTGAAGATAATAACGAAGGTGCAAGTTCAACGAAAAAAAGGAAGAAGGACGTAAAGAACGAAGATAATGAAGTGAGGCTCTGCACTTTTGCTATCTATAATCTTTTTTTCTTTTTCTTTTTTAAAACACCCAGCGCCCCTTTCAGACTTTATGTACTCCTCAAGTGAAGAATCGATCTCACGGCCATTCCCTGGGTCCCTCAAAGTGCACCATTCATATTTACCGTACCCATTCGCAGTTAGCGACCGGTACATTGTTCATTGTTTCACATTCACTGTACCTAGTACAGAACATCTTGCTCCGATAAAACTTTCTCTGTTTCCTATCCTGTCCATTTTTCTGAGGTTAGTGTTTTTGATGTAAGAAATAGAAAGTTATTGAATGTTTGTGGGAAAATAAAATGTGGCAATTTAGACGACTAAAGTGAACGGAAGAACGCCTCAAGCTAACAGATCTTACGTATATCATCTTGAGAAAAACGGAAAGAAACAGTCTCTGCCCGTCTATATGATGGTCTGTTCGCTTCATAATCGTTGCAAACCTTGATTGCTTGAAAAGATAATCTAGTAGTTACACAAAACAACGTTGCTCACAGAATCAAATTAAAATAATATTTCAGAAACGCGAACTTTCTGATGAAGAGAACTGCAAATTCATCGCGTTTCTCAAGGAAGTTGATGTAAGAAAAGAGAACATATTTTTTCAGTAATCAAACCTTTCTATAGGCAAGGAGGCAAAATAATGCATGGAAGAAGAAATGGCAAGAATAATTGGTGAACATGGGCTCCAAGAAACGCTACAGTTATCGATTTATATTTAAAATAATAATTCATACAAATATTTCGCTTGTCTTGTTCTCTGTCACAGTGATCTCACTCGCACTGTTGTCAGCATCACATTTTCAGTTGCATATGTGTTTATTGAAGCTCATTCAGTATTTGAACTGATATTTGGATTTTAATAATGTTGTAAGTGCGGTTTAGTGACATATGGACGGTTTTTTCGTGTGAGAAAAGTTACATCTGAGAAGAAAACTTTTAATCCTCCAAAGTTGTGCTAACATAATGAGTTGAAAAGGAACATTGGTGACAACAAGAGCGTGTCCGATACTAGAGCAGCAAAAACGATGCCATCATGCATCGATCGTGGCTGTCGCTCATTCTAAACTCTGGATACCTATTTCATTTGCCCAACACTGTTGTTTTCCCATGTGTTAGCATAATTTCGACGAAATTATGCATACTATGCAAAATTGCATTGAAAGTAAACATATCATGCGGGAATATTAGGCAAGGTCATGGGGAAAACAACTATGTTATGCGTGGTTATCTTATGCAGGGGTAAACAAAGTGCTATGCACCTTGAATGAACATGTCTGAAAGTTTCGCGTACTATTTTTACTTTGCGTGAATTCACTTTGAATGCCTTCCAGCTTCTCTTGCTTCTCTTCAGACCCAATTAACTCTCATTTCTTACTGTCCGTTTACCTTCATTGTCTGGTTTTATGCCTTGCATGAGAAGAAAGTTGGCATTATCTTTATTTGCAGTCATCGCTGATCGGTCTTCTTCAAAAATGCACGCGCACCTTCCAATCCTGCGGAGAGTGGAACAAATCAATTTCGGTAACTTCAATTCCTGTTCGTCGATACAGTTTCACAGTTACAACATTATGCATAAGCCGGATATTTTAATGTTAGCTGCCGTGTCCAAATGCTTTTTAGCAACAGGAGTCACTCTCAACATCATTCTGATGTTTTTGCTCACAAAGTTTACGAGGAAAGAGGTTGTATCAATGTATCATTTTTTTAAAGTTCGACAATTAAGGTCGGCACTTACAAGATTCTCCTCTTGACATTCACTCTGCACGATACACTATTTGCCACTGTGCAAGGGGTTATTTCTCCGGTAGAATCCTTTTATTTATTGAACCTCGTTTGCATATATGCCGCATAACTCCAAATATATTTTGCCATTTATAAAAGTTCCGGCAAGATGTGATGTTTTCTGGGTACTACTCTAACAAAAGCTTCTGTAGTGGCCGACATTGGATACTTTTCCAGTTCAGTTATTAGATTATGAAAATTTGCCTTATTTAGCATGACAATCAATTTATCATCTTCTGCAGATTATTTTGAAAAAAATCTTTGATAAAAATTAACTTTCTTCAAGGAGCCACAAAGGGAGATATATTAGCATGCACCTTCGGGATCACTTCTCTCCAATTCCCTTACTCTCTCGTTGTCAGAGTAGACCGCTCTGATGACGACGAGAAAGTGGGGGAATGGAGAGAAGTGAACCCGAAAGTGCATACAAATAAATCTCCCTTTGTGGCTCCTTTAAACTCATAAAATGTAAAACAACTAAGAACTGAAGTATTCTATCTCTTACTCCAAGCGATAATGAACCTATTTTTGGCGAGAATTTGAACAAGAGTCTTTGATGTTTCTGAGAATTTGAACATTTGCATCGCAAATCGTGGAAAGGACACGCGCTCACCATATAGCGTTACTTACCTTTATCTAAATTTGGTCTCGATCTAAACGTGGTGCGTTTCTTGCATACTCACACTACTTGTTGACAGTATGCTATAATTAACGGGAAAACTTCCCAAAACTCTTTAAGAGATAAACGGGTTCGAATTCTCAGTATTTACACCAAAGTTAGCCAATGATACTGTTATTCTGCTCAGATTGTAATCACACACAAACGCATCGTCGGGCTCACTTCGACCATTTATGAGAACAGGGTGACTTTCTAGTTATTACACAACAATAGAAAGAATGTCACATAACGGTAAAAACATATTAAATGAATGATAAATGAATCGTAAATAATGATGACGATGAATGAATATTTCACCGGAAGATGGGAAAAAGATAAATAATGCATATAGCACATCTCCGGCATATTCTGTTCATCTTTCACGACGACTCTCATAATAATGGACTATCACTTCCTATACAGATATTGGGCACTCGTCAAGTAAGTTCTGTAGCATTTCACTTCACACAGAAAAAATAACTGTCGATTTTGATAGTTTAAACTGTGGCTATACGACATTTTCAAACTGTAGGAGCTCTATTCACAGTAGCGTGGTTAGATCGCACACCGCACTGTGCGGCCCCTTTCGGCGGGCAGCAGATCAAACTCACACGTGTGCGGGTCTCTCTTCCTACCCCTTCCCTGTGCCCGCACACGTGCGGAGAACAGAAAAGGTGCGAGAGTACAGCGGTGTTTTGGCTTTCAAACCATGAAAGTAGGAACAATCACGCTACAACAAAGTAGAGGCATGTTCTGGGAGAGTGTTACTGAACTCCAGCACAAACATTTACATCAGAAACAATGTAAAATATTGCTTTTTGGAACGAGTGCTATCGAATCTTTATTAGGCCGAATTGTTATTTCAGCAATACAATATGCATGAGTGAATGAGTCAGACATTCCCTTGGGTGATTATATAAATCAATCTGGTCAAATAATCGGCAAGTACTACACATTTTCAACAATAAATTCAAGTTCTTGTAACGGAGACATTTATCAACAAAATATAAGCAACTCGTCATGCAAATACCACAGAAGCATGCAAATACTTTTTGTATCGTGAATGCTCCAATTTTCATGGTTTGATAGCCAAAATACTCCTGCACTCTCGAACCTCTTCTGTTCTTCGCACGTGTGCGGAATGACCCGCACATGTGCGGGTCATTCCGCACACGTGGGATTTTGATCTACTGCCCGCCGAAAGGGGCCGCACAGTGCGGTGTGCGTGCGCGTGCTAACCACCCTAATTCACAGTGTAAACTGTCAGAGCCGACATATATTTTTCCGTGTGTATGCAGGCCGTGAATCGCATGCTAGTCTTACCAATATGTTCCGCAGGACAGAGCGAATACGCTGGTTCTCCAAGCCTTCATTCAATCTGCTTCTCATATTTGTCTACTTTTTCGTCTTCAGCATATGGTTTTTAAATTTCTGTTTCATAAAAATAAATCGAATTTTGAAAAAAAACATTGTTTCCACTTGTACAGGTGGGCAGTATGCATCAACGACTACATGCCAACCGCCGAAGGAATTGAAGATGTCGCCGAATTGATTGAGACCAAATACAACGTTAACGCGCACTCTTTAGGATGGATAATGTTGCCGGACGCTGTGGTTCGTATGCTCAAATCACACACAGAAAAAATACTACCAATTCCCCGAACAATCATTTTCAATCTGCCAATATTGACAGTTTGAAACTGAATTGTAGGGGAATTGCCAGTATTTTTTTTCTGTGTGTAGGGAGTTGTTGGTATTTATGAGTCATCGGATTAGAGACAGATATACTTCAACACTTCAGAATCCGCGCGACGGCCAAATCGACTATTCGTATTTATGGGCATACACTATACTAATGGCAATCATAAACATTTGCTTCATCTTCCAGGTTTACCTTGGGAGAGGAATCTTCATCTTTTTGCGGGACGTTAAGTTGAGAATTTGATTTTCGGTGTAGATAACTGTGCATGTTTCATTTACGTCATGATCGTGAAGGCGAGAGATGCGCCCTGAGAATGCGGAGAAATATGATGCATCAGCACACTTCATCATTATAGCGTAAATATTCGTGACTTTCATTTTATTCAGGCCCTATCTAATACTTCAAAACGTCTCCACGTGCAGCTTTTCCGTGCTCTATGCCTACAATCTGCTATTCCCTTCCTATTCATGTGCGTTCGAGTGGTTCCCACACCTGCTATTAAAATTAAGACAAGTATTATAAATATGCATAAATGCATCTCAGATGAACGGTTATACCCAGCACATTCGTTACGTTTTTGAAATCTTGTGACTCTGTCATTTTGCGTACTATAATATTTCGTCGTGTTCCTGACCACCATGCGAGATTTAGCATACATATGTTTCGTCCAGATCACTAATAGAAAAATGGGGTCTTGGGTAACATTTCAGCTGGGATGCATAATAGTACTGAATAATATATAACATTAAGCGCAAGAAAAGAAAGATTCTTACCTCTCTTTATTTTCAGGTATCTCCCTTCATTCGTCACTCTCTTCTGGCCGAGCGTTGGAATGGAACTGCACGAATTTACTGATTTCTGTTGTCCGCTTGTTTCCTTCTTTCCATCTCTCGACGCGTTAATCATTATTTTCTTCGTCACTGACTACAAGAAAACCCTGAATTGCTATCGATGAAGTTTCGTAACTCCGAAGGAAGTCAGGATAATTGCAAGCGATTATTAAGAATATGAAGACATCGAAAGCCATGATTGCTATAGGTGCGACAGTGCAGAGACACAGCAAAGTAGCTGAGATTTGGGACGTGATTGGAGAAAATCAGAATGACTATGGCAGACAAGTAAAAAAAGACGGAACAGGTGTGAATTCATCGTTCAATTAGAATTTCCTCTAGAGTCTCGACAAGTTGTGTGTATTTTCACATGAGGGAACAGTGCTGCCTATTCCTCCCGCACAAAGAAAACTATCAGCGAAATCGTCGATTTGCCTGTTGTCAGTTTCAAAGAGTCACGAGTGACAGTTTGAAGTTGTCAAAGCATTCAAATCGACGGCTTCTTCAAAGCAAGGGAAAGGGACATAATCACATTGGACATTTTCATTTGCTGCACACTACTTCCGAGTGCATGAACATTGTGATCTGATTTTTGGGATGAACTAATTTTGGCACAGGATACTTGGGCACAGCGACATTTGGTGCGACATAACTTTTTTCGCAGTGAATATTTCGTACTGACGATCAGAGAGTGACCAAGGGTCTCAGACCGATCACAAAAACACATGCACACAGTGTGCACACAAAAACACACAGAGTGCGTCACACCGCGGTACTTCACACGGGAGACACCGTTTGCGTGCACAGAGGGAGATGGTGCATTCTCACGTTCTCATTCAATTACCACGACATGGGGACACTGCACTCACACAGTAGGGTTTCTAAAACGACAATAGAGCGCATTTGACTATGGTCTAAATCTCGTAGAGCTACAGTCCATCGCATGAATGAGACAACCACTCAAAGTGAATTGGAGTACAGACGAATGCACCATTTTTAGAACTCCCTTGTTGTTTTCCCCAAATGAATGAACGTGAATGGAGTTGCTGTTTCGTACGGCGGGGGGCAATCGGTGGATTCCTATTTACTATGCTAAATGACCATTTTCAGAATGTTACACAGTGCCAATACATAAGAAGAAAGCGACTTATTATTGTCGGAACTATGAAGCATATCCTAAAAATAGTCATTCTGCCAACCTTTATTCCTACATGACTGAGAGATCGACAAAGAAGGCCATGTAGTTCATGTCCGCTACAAAAAATATCTTAATACTTATTGCTATCTGGTTCATTGCAGGAGTGCCCATATCAATGGACTTATGGCAGTTGTCATGCATACGTTCCATATCCTCTTTCTGACTATCAAGTGTGAAGGTAGAGATTATTCGGATGAACAAAAGGATCTGATAAGATGTCTCTGGTGCTAAGAATGTATGGACATGTACGTTTCACTTGGCTAGTCAAGGTGACGTTGTTGATCTTTCGTCGTTCTCGCATTGACGAGAATTACGAAAGATCAACAAAACGATGGGTTGAACTGAACATGAATAGACAGACTTCCGCGATCCCCCACACACAAGCAGTTTCTCTAACACTCGCTAGGAGGTTTCACATTCCGTGCTATCATGTCGATCAAGATGCCCACTCTACACCTGGTCTCGTTGGCTCTTCTTGTGGGCAACGGTCAGTGATTCAATTTATGTCGGTCGTCAATCTCTTGTCAAAGTACTGCGATTGCTCATTCTGTTTGAATTCAGCTATTGATCTCGATTTGAATAGTATCTACACACATCTTCAGTAGTGTTTCTTGTTAGTACGGTCCGAAAACGAACACATTTCCATACATGAAATATTTACGTAGTTAAAAGTGGTATTTTGCAGTATTAACCATTCGCGATCCCATCGGAGGTGTTCTCAACTGTGAAGCGCACTTGCTTCGACCGAGCAATGTGGTATGCTTGCACCAATCAATAATTATACATATTGGCTTCGCCGTTTCAGCACTGCTCGAGTTGATTTAGTCTCGCGATGTCTCGTCGATACATTTGCGTACGTACTCACATCTCTTTCAGACTCCAGATGACGTCAATTTTGTTCGTCCCGCGGATATCGCCTTCATCGGAGCGCTTGGCGACTCGATTACTGTAAGACCTTCCTTGGCACGGCGCCAAAATTTCAGTTTGGCGTCGGGCCAAGTATTTTTCATTATTAGTCCGGATACGGCTCCTGCGACGAACCGTGTATCCTGGTGCACAGCTACACGCACAATTCTGCCGTCACAGGCTGCACCGCAGACGGAATGAAGAAACACGTGACAATGGGAAGTGAGTATATGGAGGATGACGTAGGGTGTCGCTAATGGGACGTTATTGACAGCCGTTCATTTCTACCCGTCTAACTTTATTCGTAGCGGCCGTCTCTCACTTCGCAGAGTCATCGCTAGGAATGAAGTTAGACGGCTATTAATTAACGGCTGTCAATAACGTCTCATTTACAATACCCTAGGATAACGACAAGGACATTTGCGTCATCATGGTGAAACCGAAACCGAAACCGAAGTGATATGGTGGCGCAACTGTCCATGGCACCGTTGTCTTCTGTAAGAATGGGCTTCCTCAAGCCAAACCCTTTGCACCAGATCTCAAGTATTGGTCTCAGAATTGGATGAAAATTTTACTTCTAGGGTTAGTCGACCCCGTAGATCACGAATCTGAGGCCGGTTTTGCCATAACTTTATTAGTTAAAATATTGAAGTTGTAAAGTTCTAAAATTAAGTAAAGTCCCGGGTCTGAGAGTAAACTATATCACAAAGTGAAGCTAGGCGTTTGTACCTTATAGCGGTTATATAATTCTACACATGGGGTGAACTAGTTGAACGTCGCAAATAATATCTTTTGCAGACATCCTTAAATCGCTCAATAAAATCGTGAACGGATGCTCGACCGCCATGGTTAGTCTCTTTGTGTCTTCAGTCGCCGCAGTAATCACTGTTAAAGCTGTCGTCTTTTGCGCAATTTACTTTATGAAAGAAATGGTAACAGCTGATGGAGAGATATGGCTAAAAACAAGTCTAATATCAGTAATGTATGGAAATAATTTCAGCACTCCCCTGGACTGAACGTCGCCGTGCCGGCAATTCAAAGCTACGACTTGCCCCGTCAAGCACAGGAGCTGAGTGACAAAATACTGCTTGCGACTAAGGTGAAGTTTTCTATGGGTGGCAGTTTGATTGATTAAAGCCTTATGTTTCACAGTTCCAAGAAAATGAAAGCGACCCTTTGTGTATTCACAGTAACTGTGAATCTTTACATATAAAGTAATCAAATTGCCAACCACAGTGCTTTGTTCAATCTAGTGACCTCGAATTGGGAAAATACATGCAATTACGGTACGTGTGCTAAGCAGCAGTAATGATTAACTTCAATGACCAGTGGTAGAGCATTCCTCCCGTGAGTCGAAGGTCGCGGGTTCGAATCCCACTGCCTTCAAATTATTTACCGTTTCCTTTTTTCATGACAGCACGAATTCAGCCCCATCCATTCTCTATGACAACCGGGTGGAAGTTGATCACGGCATTCATCGGAACCAACGACATCCGTATTATGTGCGGGCAAGGGGTGTGTGTAGTTTGAATTCGACGGCTTGTAGTTTGCACTCTTTGTAATTTGTAGTTTGGTCGCTTTCAGACCACCACATCTAAGGCGGAATTCAAGAATTACATCCTCGAAGCGGTCACGATTCTGCAGCGAATGCCCAGAACCATCATTGTGCTAGCTCGTAAGCGTTACAATATTTTTTATTTGTTTTTATTATGGAATAGGGATTATAAACCGGTAAAAAGTGCATTTCCTTCGACGGTACTGTTGTATAGACAGGTCGTCTACTGATTCATATGTCAATTGATCAGAGAAGTGGAATAATCAAGAGATTTATCCCAAAAATGAACACATACGAACGATCGAACATTTGAAATGGTACAATTACAACAATACGCGCGTGTGGGAGGAAGCGGCTGGCATTGATCTAAATGACCCTTCCCTCAATGCAAAACCCAAATTCTCAACTAGCTACTCTTGTAGTAACACAATATCATCGTGTCACATCGTGTTCCTCTGTTTCAACTCCTTTCCATAATTCCCTTCTTCATTCACCTTGGATGTATTATTGTGGAAAACGAATTTGATAAAACGAGTACGATCGTTTTGAAATTACAGTAATTTCGGTGCGGAAGTGATTTGACAAGATTACGGCAAAATTGAATGCGTTTGAAGTGTTATGCTATTCAAAATTTTAGTTTTTGATGCAAACTCAATGTTATCGATCTTTCTCTGGAGTCTCCAGAGAAAATACGAAAGATATTAGGGTGTCCCACAAATAATGAAATTTTTTTGGTGCTTTATCAACAAGTAATAACAACAGTTGTACTGATCATTTGAATTCATAGATTTTCCCCCATTGACAGCCACCACCTTCCTCCATCTTTCCGCGAGGCTCTTGATTCCATTCCTCCAGAAGCCAGGGAAACGGGACTAAATCTATCGAGCGAGTGAATTCTTCATTCCTTT
>JACMIF010003165.1:0-15423 GCA_014805445.1 Diplogasteroides magnus
GCGCCCCCCCCCCCCCCCCCAGAGGGTTTCTTGAGAACTAACTAGGAAAGTTGTTTTTCGGTGTTTCTGACTAATTCAGTGCTCCCGAATTAAAAAAATGAAGTCAAAATTGACCTATCATTCTTCTGCGCTGAGATATACTGAAAACAGAAAAAATAGTCAGTTTGCAATTAAAACTGCTTTTCGATGAATTTAACTATGTTTGGGGCAAAAGTTTGGAAAACTGGGGTATTTATTCGATATCGGTCAGCATGAGGAAGCCAACGGAAAAACAGTAGAAGGCTGAGCGTGTCCTTATATTCCTGAGCATGAACAAAGTGCGAGCCACGCGGGGTACTGTATTTGAGCACCCCTAAACCGAACGCTGTTATTATTACCACTGCTTTCCAAGAAAACCCTTTGTAACATCATATGACAGATCTGATAATGTATTCTAGATCCATTTCAGTAAAGCACTTTATTGCGATTATGAACACAACAGTGCAACTTACAATTAGATATCAATCAATCAATCGAGGCGTGCACAGTATGAATGATTTAGCAAGATCGTTTATAAATATTATATATTAAATTAATAAGACTATAGCTATCTTGGCAAATCTGGACAGATCTACGACAACGATATCGAGGGTGTCACAAAATTACGGCCTACGCATCACATGAGACGATAAAAAAGAATAGAACAGCAACTGTAGTTGTTCAAAGTGAATGATTGATGTGCAGGCAGCGCGTGAGCGACGAAACACAAACAGTGTACTGTACCTGTTACCGTATACAAAGAAAATAAGTTAAAGGCTAAAGAGAATACACATGTTTGGCGTTTGCAAGGCTAAAGCGCTGTATACAATTCAGCTCTGTGAAGAAGTCATGAAAACAAGCAACGTAAATACATTACAAATTCGGAAATTTAAAAATCGCTAATGGAGGGAAATCAGGAAGGAATGGATCACCGTAGCTGCTCACAGTCCGAGTCTCTTCATTGCATGATCGATTCCGCGTTCCTCGTATTCGGCCTTGGACACCCAGAAGTCCTGAAATAGGGCATTCGGTAATCAAATACTGTGATAAGAATAGTGAAGATAGTCAAAGTCTCCCTCACCGTTCGATCTCTCATTAGATTGGCCAGTACAGCTCCTCCAAGGAAGACCATGTGCTTACGACGAGGAGGAGACTCGATTCGAATCTTGAACTTCTGAAACAACTCTCATAGGATTGAGAAGGTAGAATATGCGAATTTTATGGAAAAGATGCAAATTACTGTATGCATTCGTGTAACAAAGAAAATTTACACGAAAAAAGTGAGATATCGGTTTTTCGACCATATCTCTATACAACACAAATAGTTCTTCTCTAACCTTGTACGCTTCCTCATTTCCTTGTAATACTCTCTCCAGATAGAGTTGTTTCACTTCTCTTTCCACTCTCGATGGCAATCCAGGATACATCGTCGATCCTCCAGACAACACAATGTGCTTGTACAAGTCCAGTCGCACATCTGTAGTTAGTCTAATCTTTAGAATTCATGAGTATTTGTAGTGCCTAATGATAAGAACAACACAATAAATAATTACCCAACATCAATTCATCGCAAACGCAATATATCAATACACTTGAGCTAATATTGCCTGTTCGAGATATTTTTTCCACTACAACATCAAACGGTATGAACTAACCAATATCACATGACTGTATGGATCCGAAGAGCATCTCCGATAGACCAGGCTTCTCCACATCAATCAAGTGAGGCTAGAATGGAAATAAATGAAAAAGATCGGAGAGAAAATGAAGCAGGTCTACTTCAAGATCATCAAGGTCAACATAAATAGAGAAAAAAATGCAACGTTGTTATAAAGTGATGTGATCAAACCTGGAAGAGCACTTCAGGAGCCTCGAATCGTTCTCCTCCCAAGTGGACGATACGACCATCAGGCAGCTGAATTCATATTGTCTTCAATAATTCTCAAAACGGCCATGCTTGTCTTTTTATCTCCATAAAGCAGCAAAATACTTGTTAATGCAACTAGTACTCTATAATTATTCTTACAGTGTATGTCTGAGTGAGAACAGTAGTTTCCAGTGCCAACTTCTGTTCCTGTTCCACATCGTACGCCACGTAGCACAGCTTCTCCTGAACAAAAAAACTGTATATCAATTCTGTGCCGAATACCCGTTTAGATATTTCCGGTTACACTTAGCACAAAATGGCAAAATATATGTTAAAAAGTTTATTGGCTTGTGCTTACCTTCATCAGCCTGACAGTTTCGAAGTCAGCAGAGTGATTGAAGGAGTATCCACGGAGGAGAAGAAGCTACAATTATAACTATTGTCATGTGATCAACATTATTACTATCATGTCATAATAATGAAGCAAATGCTTGTGCGCAACCAATTATTCTGAAATGCAAGAAAGGACACCTTGATGAGATACTTGGTGATGTCTCGACCAGCAATGTCGAGTCGCCTTGTCTGATTCTGAAGGGCATACCTGAAATGATATTTTTCATATGCCATATGATTAGTCCAGTTTCGTGAAAAGTGACAGCATTCTTTGTTATCTTTCCCTTAGACATGCCGAATTGGACACTATCGAGTGGTGAGTCATTATGAAACGATGAGAAAGATGAGTCATTTCAATGCAAGATAAACAATACAGCCTTCACATTGTGAGAAGATTCATGATTTAAACCAATAAATAATAGAATGTAAGTGCACTGACCCATCGTAGACAGGACAGATGTGAGTGACTCCATCTCCAGAATCAATCACAACTCCTGTCAGTAGACCTTGTGCATACAAAGTGAGGACGGCCTGAAAGAGAGAAATCACAGAATAATTTCTAAATAGGAACCAAGGTACATTTAAATATTCACAGGTGTAATAAATTATAAAATGAATAAAATTCGATATAAATCAAACAGGAAAATGGATGCAAACCTGTATGGCGATGTAAAGGGAGTGGAAGCCATACTGCTCGAACATCACCTCAAAAATTCTTATTCACTAAAGTAATCTATATTGGAATAATGAAATATTTTCCTTTAAAATGCAGAAATATTAAAAGAATAAGAATAAGCACTAAAAGAAGCACCTGAAACATTTTCTCGCGGTTCTTCTTGGGATTAAGAGGAGGTTCAGTGAGAAGAAGTTTGCAGTCCTGAACAAATAAACATTAAATGAAAGAATATAGCCAATTCCGTTCATTCAAGCAAATTAACAATCTAAAAAGTGTAAAATTAAGATTCTAAGTGGCTCAAACCTTGGGATCAATGTCGAGCTTCTCAGGGCCAAAGGTGTAGTCCCATACATGTCCCATGTCATCCCAGTTCCTCACAATTCCGTTGTCCATGGGATAGGACACATCCAAATACTGTCGAAGTGCCGATGCTTGCTCTCCAACCATCAGATCCTGAATAATCAGTTAAATTCATCAGTAGCAGAATTAATGTGTGAATTACATTAATTATTGCATAAATTATACTCATGTATTTAATATGAAATGAATAAATAAAAAGCAACTGTGCTTTTGGATATATAACCTTGATTTCGATGTTGTTAATCTTCTGCGATGACCTCAGAACTGGCCGTCCAACAAGGGAAGGGAAGATATGTGAAGGAAAGTTAGAGCCAGCATATCCGCATTTCACAAACTGAAACAGTCATTCATAAATGCCATGATTTAAAAGGAAATTAATGGCAACAGCATGGGTTCAAAATGAAAATGTAAAGAACTCACTCCTGTGCCGTTGTCCACGACGATAACCTTTCGACCTTCAGAATCCATTATATGAGAAGACCCTAGAGAAGAGGATTCACAAGAATAAAGCAAAATAACACAAATGGGCGCAAATATCACTAAAAACGTCGCAGAGTGAAGTGGCAGAACAGTCTGCATCGGATGTCGCAAAAGCAGGCCGCCAAATCAAAAAAAATTACATGAAAAATCTTGGCAAATAAAAATGCCTCTGTAAGCACGAAGCTATTTTTAAGTTAAAATATATTTGTCAAGTTATGTTTAGTATTGCGTTGAAAATTAGACGAATGTTTGACGAGATTTCTTGAAAAGATTGAAAATCGGCCTGGGTAAGAAACAATGAATCAGAAAGCAAATACCAAACTACACCATTACACCACTTCACGACTACACCATTAGACTACACCACTTCAACCATTCCGCTCATAAAAGTTGTTATTTTTGCCACTTTTATTTGCTAAATGGGCAAATCTTCGTGCTTATCTCATCATTTTCTGAAAGTCTAATGGTTCATCGGACTATTGGTTTAGTGGTGAAGTTTAGGGTTTGCTGAATCAGGAAACGCACTCTACCGTACGATCGTGTCCCAACCCTCATAGATTGAGTAATTTCACATTGTGGATTCGACTGTTAGCTCATATATAAATCCATAAATAATTTTATTCCCATTTAGGAAAGACTTTTACTCTATAATACGCACGAAGAGAAAGAAAAAAACAGCTGAAAGCAGAACTTCAGAAAAAGACAGCTAAAGACGACGAATTCATTATTGGAGAATAAGATGAGATCGTCAGAATTAAAAACACTAGTGACACATAATTAGGAATTAAACATTGGACACTTTAGCTGAGAAGCGAACAGGTTTCACAGTAGAATGGCTTCTGCGGGAGGAGTTGAATGAGAATGAAGTATCATTTGGAGATGAGGTCCTTCTGGCTGCTTCAATCACACAGTAACGTCCAAACTGAATCGTTTATCTTCACTCTCAAGATAAGTCATAGAAACATACCGATCGGTCGCTGGTCTCAAAAATCGGAGTTACGCAGACAGAATTGTCAAACGATTGAAGGAGCTTCGGCATCTAAAAAAATATCTCATGTTTCCTCAGTTGTCTTCTCATCACTTGGTGTGTCTTCACTTCTTCCGTTATCGAGCACTTGCAGGACTTCTTGAGATTCGACACGGCCATCAGAGCAGCCACGATGAAGACCAGCAGGAGAGCCATTCCGAAGAAGAGGTCTTAAAGGGAAGTCATGGATTACTGTAAGAACACTGGGAAACTGACTTAGCCAGAAGTACTTCCATCTAGTGCCCTCCAGTGCCGCAACCACCTTTGTAGCCGCGTATGCAGACGAGATCTCGCATCTGAATGACATTTGTCTCACCACGATCCTCGGTCCTACTGTACCTTTCTCCAGAGTATCCAGGAAGACAGATGCACTGGAAGCTGGTGTAGTCACTGGAGACGCAGATGGCATCTGAGTTCAATTTGTTTGAGAGGAATTAATCCTTATGATTTACCGTTGAGACAAGTTCCTTTCTTATTGCACACAGACCATTCTGCAGCTGTTGAAGTCTGTAGAGTCTCGTCTCCTGGAAAGAAATACCCGTGAATTGACAATTTTAGATTCATTTGCTCATTTGAAAATATGGAATCATGTGCACTCAATACTTTCTGATGAATACTCACTATTCTCACACTTCTCTCCATTCCATCCTTCTCGACATTTCCTTCTTCCTTCTCCATCACAAGTGAATGTGGCCGAAGGACTGCAGAATCTGTCGCATCGACGTCCGAAAAAGTTCCTGAAATTGGATACGGTATCTTTCCATCTACAGTATCCCACATACCTTGTGCATTGCAGGAAGAAGTGTACTGTAGCGAGTGGATGAAGGTCAGAATGCATCATGGAGGATCCAATTCGTGATGAGATCGATGTTGAGATGTTCTGCTCCTGATTGATCTCTGAAAGGAGAATAGATGAGGTCTAAGGATAGAATTCACTCACTCGTTCCATTGAAAGGAGGTATGTGAGCGTTGAATGAGACAGCAACAGTGCTCTGAAATAGTAGACGTTATCATGATCGAGAAGCTAAAACACCAAAAAATGAATTTCAAAAGTTTGACGACAAATTTAGACTAAATGCTTAGTGCAGCTTGAACTAACATGAAGGTATCCATAGTGTCTGATGATTGCCCTTTCCCTTCCTTTGACTGTCCAGTTTGCATCTCCATATCTACATTCCTCCTTCATCTTATAGATGGATTTGATACAGATATAGAGTGAGAGAGGAGATTCCACAAGGGGTTCCACTTCAAAGATGAATTCAAATCGACAAGAGACCTCAACGAATTCATTCAAATCAGGAAACATTCACTAGGGTGGGCACAACGATCGTTATAGTAAAACGACATCTCATTTCGCATCTGCGTCTTATATAGCGCGGTCGTCTCTTCAGAGAAAAGACGACCGTTACGAATGAAGTGAGACGGCTGGGGATCGGCGAGCCCGAATCGGATTCGGGCTCGCTCGGGCTCGTTCATTCTCGTCATCTAATTTCATTCCAAGCGGTCATCTATATAGAGATAGAGACGACCGGGCAATGGAGGACGCAGATTCGAAATGAGTGTCGTTTTGCTATAACGATCGTTGTGCCCACCCTAACATTCACCATGACGTACGTATTGGTTGGAAACAGTGTTGGCAGAGTGATTCCCAAAATGCATTTCATCCCTCTGTGCTCTCTATCGCACGGCCGTTTCTATGCCCCAGAGACGACCGTGCGATAGAGAGCACAGTGGGATGGAATGAACTTTCGGATTCAATCTGCCAATACCAGTTGGAAATAATGTTGACTCATTGCCAGTTGGTTCCCCAAAAAGGTGATAAACTAACTGATAAATAGTTCTAACCAAGGAGGTGCGAAAAAAAGGTGAGAAAAAGTGAAAAATGTCTCACCATAGGTGCGAAAAGGAGAAGAAGGACCAGTCGAGAAGTCATGGTTGGAACCAGAACAGTATGACCGACTATAACTCATCCAATCCCCAATGTACAGAGGAATTGACATCGTACTCGGTGGTCCTTTTTCCTTTTCCGACATCAAAGACATTTGACTGGCACTCGATCTTTGAGAGAAGAGCGTATCCCTGTGGTTATTTCGAACTCTTTCGGGGCACCTTGTAGAGGGATTTGACCTACCGGATCGACAAAGAGAGCAGGAAGAGGATTTGACCTTTTTGGATTTGGGGTTTTTTGTGAGGGCCATCGGGATTCTTCCCTGGGTTGTGAGACATCATTTAAGAGTCAGAAAGGTATCAGACAAAACGATATTCCAAGAAAGAAGAGAGAAACATGACTCAATCAAAGAGAATTGCAATGGAACCACATTCAACACTTTCCTATCATGTTAGTCGTGCACTTGACATTCCTCTTCTTCTTCATTCATTCTGTTTCTTCACTGGAATGCTACCAAGGGGAACTCGACAGGAGTCAAGATCTCCTTTCCTACGATCATATTCGAATAAGACACTGTCCTGAATCATTGGGATACGCCAGCTGTCAAGCGGTAGGCTACTATTTTCTCCCTCTTTCTATAATTCTTTGACCAAAGAAAAGTATATAAACCCTCCTCTTCCTCTCTTATGAGTAGTCTCTTTCTGTTCTGATTGTTGATTCTCCTATAAGATTCACCCTGAATAGTCCCTCTTCAAATGTGATCAATTAAGGCGATAACTCCCCACAAGTACATCCTTGACTGTGCATTGTCAGTCGAAGAACAGAGGAATGAGTATGCCGTTCATGTCACTTCACTCAGTTTACTATGCCAGTTAGTGCAACAATCAGGAGCACATCGTGGTTACTGTAACATCTTCCATTCAGGACCGATCTCTGCAATTCCCCTCAAGAGACACTCAACTATGAAGTACAATTGACAAAGATGTTGCGTGCCCCATATGACGATAACAGTTCCTTCACGACAATTAGTGGATTCTTCCTCCTTATGTCCTTATCATTCCTCCTCATTTTCCTCAAATAGTGCTGCCGTTTCTTCTTGCTTTGATTGCATCTCTAACACCCCGTGTGGACAAAATTTTTGTTGATGTACTCCTGCTTAACTATCAATTTGAATTGAATTTATTTAATTTTTTTGTCTTCCTTTCTTCGTTCATGATGATTTATGAGTAGATGAATTGAGATACAAAGGCGATCATCATAATCGTGATAAGTAGCTTACGTTCATTATTAGGAGCGATGAATAAAGCATTGTGAATGACGATATAGATATGACTATTTCATTATTGTCGTGCAGGTACAGCAACTCCTTCAGGAAGAGTCTTCCTTGATCCTCCCAATGCAGCCATCATCATATCAGACTTTGCATTGTAGTTCTTTCCCAATTCCCTCTGTGCATCTGCATACTGTGCCAAGTTCTTGCCTATTCTGAAACAACAAAACACATCATCCTCCCATTCAACGTTCACCAGTCATTCAAGACACGAAACTCTTGCATGTGAAAATTTTAAAAAAATGTCCCTGATTATTTTTTACAGTTCTTTTCCACTCATTATCCTTTGTTTTCGAAACCCGATGCTAAACGGTTCAAACCCTCAGTTAGTCGTTTTTCATGTGTTGAAACGACAAGAACTCGCTAACCATGTTACCTCTCCACTAATTAGGAGAAACGCGATTATGCTCTCTGTTGCTGATTAGATGGTATGAGAATGGAAATGAACTCACCCGCTGACTCGTGCATAAGGACGAGCGAACTTCCAGGGATCCTCTGAGTAGATGGAGAGTCCAGGACATTCAGAGGCTCTTCAACAAAGATGCCAATAGAGACAAATTAACTCCATTCATGAGAAGAAACAACTTTCCATCGAGAAGCCACACCAATTGAATGTTGTTAGCAAATTGATTTGATAATTCATTTTTGCCAGGATATTATAGTCCATTGATCGTTTTATGACTTCAATTAGTTAGTTATTACGTACCTTTTTTGAGCCAAAATAAAAGAAGCTGTAATCTGTACATGATGGACTCACAATCAGGCAAATGAAGGCTACTGCCCAACTGTGTCAATAATGATAACAGCTCACTGAATGCAGTGTCCATGTTTCGTCCTTACAAATCCAGCCTTGGCCACACATTCACATCTTCTTCCCCTACAGGTATCGTCACACTTTGGCTGCAATGGAAGAATTCTTTGTTCTCTCTTCATTCCTTCACTATCTCACTCACCCTTGGATTGGCACATGTTCCCTCACACTGTCCACACTGCAGGAAGACCTCGTTGTCCTGACAGTCCTCCTGGGAGAAGTCAGCCAGGATTACGGTAGTCTGCAATATGTCAATTGTCGACCTCCTCGATCGTTCCCACCAGAGAGAGGAGAAGAAGCAGTAGACATCGCATGTTGTTGACTGAGTGACTGGGGGTTGAACAGTTTCCTCCCCTCTATTCGATCTCCTTCACCGGTCATTACCTTTCGAACTCTTGCAGCTTCTTGAGTACCTGGCCTCTTCCCCATTCTCTCACTTCTCTGTACTCTCTCCATTCATCCACTCTCGCCTCTTCCCTCTCATTCAGTTCTCAATGTTGCGCGTCCGACGTTCCCTTGGCACTCAAGAAAAGCACAAGAAAATACATTTCAAGGTCATGGGAACTGTGAAAATAGACAGGGAGAGTACAGAATTGAGAGTCAAATGAGGAGATATTGTTGATCTCTGGATGATGAGGGGGAATCACTTTCCTTCCCTTTCTTCTTCGTGGGCGGTCAACTCTTCTTTCTTCTCATGTTATTGACCGTCCCTGTGAGTACAAGAGGATTCTTCGTGATAATAATTGAGATTGAGTATTCCCTCCTCATCTTCCTTCCTCTTCTTCTTCCCACAATCCTCATTTCGTGTTCCAAGGTAAGCATTTACCTTCCCATTGAGCGGGTTCGAACGCATTTTAGGGACTTGCTGTTAAACGTGAAGAGAAAGAGTTCGAGTCTTTCCAGAAAAGTCGAGAAGTGAAGAATGAAGAGAAGAAGAAGAAATCCAAGTCCAACAGTGGAAGTTCAGGTAGGGATGTGAAGAGAGAATGACTACATGGATATATCTATTTCAATGATCTTGGATGATATGAATGTCATGAAAGTTATCCAATCCATTTGAGATCCTCACAACAAACAACGGAAAGTGATAGAGGAGGACGTCCATCAGGAGAGATCAAAAAGGACCAAAGAGAACGAACAACAATTGGACAAGTGAGTATCTCACACAAAGTGATCGATGGGCTCAGGACAACTCAGGTAGCCAATGACTGTTCATTCTCGTTGTTTCAGGATTTCGAAGATCTTCGCTGGTCAGCAGTCTTTGGCCCAAGTAGAACAGAGCAAAGCGTCGAACACACCACTCGACTCTACCGAATCCAATGTTAGTCTACGAAATGACCGTTACAAACACATTCTTATGATTCCTCTACATGAATGGACTATTCATGGCCAATTCTCAGTCGACAATCCATCTATTTTCAGACTCCAGTTGTCTATACTCCGAAGAGCGAAGCTGTGAGTTCTGCAGCTGACAATACCTGCTCATTCCTGGATAAATTCAGAAAGCAACTGCTAAAAGCTCCCTTCCGAAGTCGCGCAGATCCCAAGGAAGATCTCAAATGGTGCCCTTTACTGAGGAAGGTACATGATGACTCCTGAGTCTTCTTCAGAAGAGTTCAATGCTTGATCGAACACAGGAGACGACGAAGGATGTGAGCAAGGCAAGGACTGACAAGAATAGCAGAAGAAGTCTAAGGGCGAAGGTAACCAGAGGTCATCATTATGGATGACTTCCTCATTCCAGAATGAGGATACTGTGGGAAGTCGCGAGAAGATGTCGGAACGGTCAGATATTCTTTTGAATTACGGACATTAGGTGAGCGGTTTCAGAGAACTCGATCGTACGGCGTCCGCAACGTCGAGGAAATCGACATCCAGGAAGTCTGTCAAGAGGTATTTTCTAGTTCCGCCAGTCTTGCGTTGTTTATCGCCGACCTCTGATGATTGAGTTGCCTTCAGTAGCCGTCGTTGCCACCGCCAATCATCAAAGACCTCGACGGATCCAGGAGAAGTCGCACGTGGAAGTCCCTGAGGAGTCTCCTGATTCAGGAGTCCTGAAAGGCCTTCTCAGATGGGAAGAATCACACAACAATGCGTGTATTTCCTCCATTGCCCAACACATTCAAGTCTATGATAAAGTCTGAGTGGAAATTGGAGTTTTTCTTTCTGTCCAAATATGTCCACTGATATATGGGGAATTCGACGTCAACGCATTGTTAGTGTATTCTGATGAAAGAATGAGAGATTAACCTTTTCACCCTAGATGACATCTGCTTGTCTCCCATAAATAATGTACCTCTGTCCCAAGTGGGAGAGACACCTCCATTTCCTACTCTTCTCATTCATATCCTCACGTGGGTGGAGATCCATCTTTCAATTTCGTCTCCACTGAGGAAGTGGAGGCTTCTCCAATATGCCCGAACAATAAATAACCTAATGGAGGGTAATTTTCGTTCGTCTCCAGAAAGTGCATTTGCAGTTTGTAGATCGGCTCAAAATTGCCTCTCAACTCTTCTTCTAAAGCCAATTTTTTGTGTCTCATAAATGACTAAAGGCTCTTTAGAGAGTATAGATATGAGTTAGAGGAGCGTACATCAAAAGGGGATACTAGTCACCCATTCTCTTCTGGACTGTACTCAATGTGTTTGTGATAGAATTCCTCGAAAGAGAATGTAATGTAATGTCTCGACTTCTCATTTGTCTCCCATGGAGTATCTCATCTTTCCATAGATCCCTTCTTCCGTCTAATCTGTCCCTCTTTGTGACTCCACTACCAACTTCTTCCCCTTTCATCATCATCCTTCTTATTGATCTCTCCATGTATTTCATTCTCATATTCTCTCATTATCTTTCTTTCTCTAGATTCTCTTCATTCCCACACTCTCTCCTCTCTTTCCATCTCTGCTCCTCCAGTTGCACTCACCTATGCAGCATTTTTACAACAGCGCGAGGGTCGGGAGGGGAGGAGAAGATGAGAGAGTGAGGGATGGAAGGAGAGACCAGAGAAGAAAGAGTGTGAATGAGAGAGTGTTGAGTATGAAGAGAGGACAGACAGATAGACCTCTGCCTAAGGGAAATGTGTCCACTGCAGCCTCTTTCTTCTCGCATTTCATCGGCACAGTCGTTAATTTGTTAGTGACCTTAGGGGGTCCTCATGTCCCTTCCCATTGACTTCCGTTCTTTATCAGACGGTAAATGCAGATATGCTCATTTCCCTCTGCATTTCATCTATGCATAATTCGTTGGTTGTTATGCATTTCCCTCTCTTCCCCTCTCCTTTTTCCTATCTCTTTCCTTCTATTGCACTATAAGATGACATCAGTCATTCATCGTATTTCATCGGATGAACGAAGTGTATCCAACTACTCATACCTCCATCCTGAGTGGTTGTTTCTCGAGAAGACCGTCCAGGAATGAGGAGTGACGTGGATAAGTTAATCTCTGAACCGACTGGAATGCCCATCAGACAAACAAATCATATTGTTATGAGTGTATTGTCTGTTCTTCTTCCTATTAGTCTTCTCTTCTCTTTCTCCCATGTGTTTTCACTTGAAATCATCCATCGGGATGAGATATTTTGATACGCGAATGGGGAAGAAAATATAAGAAGAGGGATTTCAGTCCATGAGGAAAGAACGTCTGGAGCAGTAGAAGAATGGCTGAGAAAGAGGAATCAGGAGGAGGGGAACAGGATGATGTCTCGTTCCTCAGAACTGTAAGAGGATAAGAGGGGATTAAAGACATCAAAACACAACTCTCAACACCACAATCATTCGCTTTGAAGACCTGAAAAATCTGAATTTATCAAATCTATTTCATTAGCGTGTTTTACTTGCGTGGTGAAAGATACGTTGTGAGAGGAATGTAATTGCTTTAGCGTTCTAAATCGTCCGATGCAATGTCTTTATTGACTTTAGCGTACTTCTGCCGCAGTATAGTGAGATGAGTGCAAATGATGAAACTTCCTCGTCTTCTTATCATATCTCTTATTCTGTTTCCCCTGAGAGTGACCATTGAAAAGACTCGTAGAACATGAATGGGAATGAAAACGATCCAGTCTTCTTTCACTACATTTGCACTCCATCCAATAAGAAGAATACAATTGTATGTACATGAAGAGGTGAAATCAGGAAATGGCACACATTGAATGGCCGTTACTCTTGAGTAAATAGCGTTCGTCAAATCTCGGCAAATCTTTGCTTTCTTCTTGGTCACTTGTGATTATCCATTTAGTGAAGCACATTCAATGAGCATCATTGGCTATGAATAGGGAAGATATAAATAATTACGATGTTATACCTCAAGAATTCTAGACCATGACTATTCCGCGGTCAAAAGACACGCCAAAACGAAAACAAAACCACATTTCGGTTAACTTCTATAGTGATAAGATAATTAGAAACATTGTTTAGAAACAAGTAACGAAATCGTATACTGTTTATAGCCAGTTGTAAATTGGTTTTTGCCTTCCTAAATGTACTTTCCCCTCCATTGCCCAGTCCTGTTTCACAGTGTAATATCCTCCTGGCAGTCCAGCAAGAGAGAGTAGTCTTCCTCATCCAATGACGTAGTATTTGCGGATAGGTTCCCTCTCTGATCGAAGGAATCGATTGAAGACATCAAACAGAAACACTTCAGAGGGGGGATCACCTTCTTGAGAAGAGTGTCTTTTTCTCATTCCGACGAGGGAAGGAAGAGATACGAACAGGGGATTTCATAGGAGATGATGTCACCTAGAGACTCACATGACAATACAATGGGGATTAGAGACGGTATTTCAATGCAAACAGCTTCAGTATTTTCTGATATCGTATTGTTGTTGGCAAACGCATTTAGTCAAAAAGTGGTTGAAAAAATAGTTAAAATGAAATGTATGGATGTGTTGCAGGGAGACATCGTTGCCCTCTCATGTGTTGCCTCCCACAATAGAGATGGAGTACTTGGATCAGAAAGAGTACGCTTATTTTTTATTCTATTACATGACATTTTGAATGTTTTAAAAATTAAATTAATTATCAAAAACGTTTAGAATAATATTTCCTCGAAGAACCCAAAATCGAAAAAAAAATGTTTGAAATATGTATTTGTTGATTCCCTTGTTTACTCTTTTTTCTCAGGTTTGTCTCTGCACCGAAGGATTCGGAAACAGAATGTGCACACTCGAGAATATATCTGATAGGGTCAGTGGACACTTTTTTTAAATTTTAGATAATAAGTACGTTATTGGCGAAAAGATTTGTTTCTTTTTGATCAATTTTTCTCATAAATCGTCTGCTGCCAGAGGCAATAATTATTAAAAGTTCCCTCGGCAAACTTATATGTATTCCTAGAATTCATTTGATTGTGTAGACAGAATGTATTGTGAATGTGAGAAAAGATGTGGGAGGGGATCTCGAAGTCAGCCGTTCCCTCCTTTTCTTCTTCTGTTTCATTGCGTGTGTGAAAGTGAGAAGAAGACAAGAAGAACAGACGAGGCCACGAAGAGTCAAACAACACAAACTAACAATCAACTCTATTTATACTGCTTGACACACCACATTGAATTAGTACCAAGGGAATTCGCTAGTGGATACAATGCATTCTCTCGAATAGGGATTGATGGGATGGATGACCATGATTCACAACCTACCGTAACCATGTTTCCCTTCAGGACCTCCCTCCGGACATCTCGATGTGCATGTTGTATATCGATAATGCACTCAGTATGAGAGCACTGCAGGAGATGATGAGTGCAGAGAATGATCATGTGAGGGAGAATACTTATATTGAATAATTGAATAGACAATAGTGCCGTAGATATTTGCGGCATAAGGGTGAAATGGGAAGATGCGCCATCTTTTTGCCACACTTAACAATTATGGCGAAAATGCCCATGGATCTGTTGTCTTCCACCGGATTAAATCTTTTTTTTCTAATTCCATCGAGCCTATTGTACTTGTACAACCATTCTTTTCACAACAATCCTCAATATATCAGTCTCATGAAACATATCCCAATTTGAGTTAAATGCGAGTGGAGGGGCGGGTGGACACAAGACTCTTCTCTATGGACATGCAGTGCAATTGAAACACGTACAAAGTGAAATGGTCAGTTGTTTTCAACTAAATGAAACGAATCACAACGTCATCAATTCCCTTTCCTGAGTAGGTCATTCTATCAATATATGAGGCCACCGCCTACCATTCACCGAAAATCTGAGATTTCTGGTACAAATTTTTCAAAATGCTTCGAATTGCTTGAAAAGTTTATTGTAGGTACTTTCAGACGTGCTGAAAACAGCTGTCAAATCTGTGTAATTTTAGAAAATTTTTGAACAGAGATATTCGATATTATAATTTTCGGAAGTGTGAAAAATTGTTCGCGGTTGTTGATTTGCAGTGGAGTTGTCCATGGACCAAATGTTTACATCAGTAGTAGAAATCGATAGCTTAGACTCTCATCATTATTACTGAGTCGTTGAGAGTTTGGAAAAAAGTTTTAGGCATTGCCTGAGGGCTCAAACTTTCAGACGTGAATAACTTTTCAAATAAGCATTTATCTTCAAAACAATTCCATAAAAAGCGCCTTTAAAAA
>JACMIF010003166.1:0-15421 GCA_014805445.1 Diplogasteroides magnus
ACGGCTTGTGCCAGAAATCTGGTACAAATCGTCGCGATTTGTACCAGAATTATGGCACAAGCTATTGAGAATATATTTTTAAGTCGCGATTTGTACCAGAATTATGGTACAAGCCATTGGGCATTTATTTTTAAGTCGCGATTTGTACCAGAATTCTGGTACAAGCCATTGGGCATATATATTTAAGTCGCGACTAAGCCATTGGCCAAGCCACAAATCGCGACTAAGCCATTGGGCATTTATTTTTAAGTCGCGATTTGTACCAGAATTCTGGTACAAGCCAATGGGCATTTATTTTTAAGTCGCGATTTGTACCAGAATTCTGGTACAAGCCATTGGGCATATTTTTTTAAGTCGCGATTTGTTGTAGACTAATTAAAATTGATTTTTAAATACATTTAGGATACATTTGAACATGTATCAACCGAAATAGAGATGAAAATCTCATGGTCACAGTAATATTCAGATATGTTTCACTTTTTCTGTTTCTTAATATGTTCGGATAATCAACAGGAGACAAGGAATTTATCAATTCTGTTTTCCACAATAATATGTGACCTAAACCTGGTTCCCTTTGCGATAGCATAATGGTTGTTTTTTATCATTACGAAGCTAGTGCGCTATAGTGAAGGTCGAGTCGGCACCGGCAGTCGAGACTCGCATGGTAATTTACTTTTTTTCCGGCACTCGTTCATTTCTCCCTCTCCACTCATTTTTTCGCGAGACTCGCAACGCAATGAGAGTGGCTCGACGCACTGCGTTTATGACTATCACTGCAGATTACTTGTGATATCATACTATTGTTGTTATAAATAAAAGAGAAGCAAACGACGAAGCACCATGAAATTACTTGATGGCTGCCTTTTATCTGCTGACAGTTTCTTATTCTCACCATAATATTTCTCTGTCCGGTCAGAGGTTTGACGGTACCACGAAAAATGCGTTGGAGCCAAAATATGCAATATTATTTTACGACACTTTTTAAACTTTATATCATTATAGGATTGTTTTATTGCAATCAATCATTTCAGGAAAGTATGGAAGTGTACAAACTTCTTCAAGTATTCGGTGTTGGATCGAACTGAGCAAATAGGTTGGACGCCGGCCGGGAAAGAATATGTTTCACGTTGTTTTTAAATAAGGCTTGATTAGAATGGCTGCAGTATGTGCCTTATCACGTCATGTTTAGCAATCGAAAATGAAATCAGTGCATCGCGCCTATCCATTCGCTTTCTCTTGTGCTATTATTTCTTGATTCCGCGATAAAGGGTTACTGCAGTTACCGTAGCGTTCGCAATGGGGAGCAGAAAAGAGAGTGAAAATGCGTTGGTCGACCATTTCCCCTCCCCTCCACTCTACTTATGAGTGCCTTGGTGTTCGAAATTATAATAACAATCCCTCACATTCTTTATCCTTTAATACGGTCACTATAAGGTTCGCAAACAGATCACATCATTCCGTTTATTGAGACAATAGTAAAGAGGTTCGGGAATTTCCCACGGAAAATGACTGCCTTTTCTGATTGTAGCAGAGAACACTATTTTCCGCGTTGTAGAAGAAAGAGAAAGGGGCACAGGCAAGAATGGAGGAGTTCATATGGGTGTCGAGTGGATTTTTCAAATCATCGTGACAATTTGTTCAATCCACCGAGCACCACGGGGCGTCTAGCAAGAGAATCTATTGGGGAGGATTGGAAACGCTAGAAAAGAGGAACAGAAGAAGTTAGAGTAGTCATGTCGAGTGAATAATGAAACGGCTTTTAGTCATAGACACCATCCAGGCTGGACATATTTCAGATGTGATGGAACATCCTTGGTTAAATGGAATATATTTACAAGGAAATAGCTTCAACCTGACTTGACTACCCTAAAAAGAGGGTGAATATACAACTTTGTACACGGTTTATATACACGATTTCAAGGCAGGGGCACTCGGACTTCAGTAAATTAAAACTGGACAGAAATAGGAACTAAAACATAAACAGAAAGTCTAAACAGAGACAGAGAACTAACGAAATGAGGAGGATTCGAAAAATTTTTAATATCTTCTGTATGCTGCACGATTACGGCTTCGCTCCATGTACCAGTTTGTCTTCTTCTCGATCTTTTTGGCTGTCTCGACTCGTTTTGGTGACGTCACAGTCCTTGATGACGTCATAGGCTTGGATGACGTCATCCTCGCCACTCTCTTCTTATTGCTTCGCTCAAAAGCCGTTGAGATCTTGGAGGTATTCGTGTAGATGGTGGGCTTCTAAAATAGCGAATTCTTCGCGTTTTCACAGTCATTTCAGGATTTTTCTATTTTTTTGTGAATATTTGTTTATGTTTCACAACTAAAATAAAGTCAAATCAATTATATTTTTGTTGATTTGCAGTAGATACTTGTTTGTTTCAGTAAATAATTATTTAAAGATTTTATCACCTTGTTGGTAGGCTTGTAAGGCAGGAATCGCTTGGGAGGAGGGGCAACGCAAGGAAGTTTTTCGTTAGTTGTGTACAGACAGGGTCCGAGTCGAGCCTGCAAAATTATGGGACTGAAAAATAATGTGTGGAAAAGACTACTATCACTACCAAATCAAGTATTGATCCGTGTGTAAATAGCACATTGTTCCATTTTACAACTATAAGTCTAACGTCAATGATAAATCAATCGATAGAGTGAGCGATTCGGGTCAGCAGTGGAGTGCATTGATATTCCTCCAATATACTCTAGGAATTATCTATCGCTCGTGGAGACAACTGCTATGAGGGGAGGAGTAGAAGAATCAGAAATGTGCGTGCTTTACAACCGATTTCGAATCCCTATGACCAACCTCCGGATGAAGTCTCCTATCACAGTGTCCGGCCGCATTGATATTCTTCTTCATGAGAGAGTGAGAGGAGTTGGAGTAGGTCTCAGTGGTTTTCTCAAATTGATTTTATAATATGTGCAATTAAACTTATTCCAAAGAAACCCTGTTATAGCCATTTTCAATCCAGCGGCCTATTTGCGAAAAAGAACTCAAGTCAAATAAGTTTCATAAGCGCTACATATCTCTTTCGAGGAGCCTTCTGAAAATGACAATTGACGATCTTGCATTGACAAAGAAAAATCAAATGAAAAGATTGTCATCCCACCTTAGGAACAGGCTTGGTGTAGATTTTGCTGACGGAGAAATTGTTCTTGTAGACCATGGGTTGGTATTTGGAACGGCTCTGAACACATTTCATTAAATTCACTCCCTTGACCATCATTCTAGAACTAACAATAAGAAACCTTCGCGTAATGTCTTACTCACACCACAGTCTTATTATGAAAAAGGAATCGATCCAGTAACGGACATCAGGAAATTATCAACGTTCTAATGTTGATGCAGAGCGCATCTTTTTCGATACTTGAATAAAATTATCAGCAAAACGACTTGTGAAAACAAAAGCCATCAATTAGGTACATATTTACTTACTATTCCCCTAGCAGGTCCCTTCTTCAACACAACGGGAGGAAGAGTTGGTACAACGGACGGTTCGGGCTTCTAAAAATAATTTGAATAAATAAAATTAATGAATTTCATGCAAATCAAATAACCACGAATTACTTACCATAGTGGACGCAAGGCATGGTGCCTGCTTTTCCACCTTACAGGGACGGATGTTGGAGTTACAGGGTCTGTAATGTATTTTTATAACATCAATACCTATTTTGAGAGAAAAATTGGCGAGTGTATAATAGATAAGTAATATGCCTGGATGTCTCGTTATTGGCATTTGATTTTATTGTTAGTATTTTACGTCGTTACACGCTAAGCATTGCTTGAATCGCGCCTCTCGAATATTTATCCCTTCTATGAAACATACTTGTTCGACTCCCTGCACGGCTTTTGTTGATTCGCGTGAAAGGGAGGAAGAAGGGGCTGACGGTGTCCGTGACCCTTTCTGTATGCGATTGTGGGCTTCTGGAAATGATCAACTTATTATTGACGCCTCTCGAAGAACAAATATTAATCATAGCATTAGTTACTAGGATGTAGTAAATGGAGCAAAGTGCAACTTTTATCTTTCTGCGCATCAGTTATTTATTCTCTCTCGCTCATCATAGACAACAGAAGAGAATGATTTGAAAAATACTAAATGTATGACCTAAACATGGTTCCCTTTGCGATAGCATAATGGTTGTTTTTTATCATTACGAAGCTAGTGCGCTATAGTGAAGGTCGAGTCGACACCGGCAGTCGAGACTCGCATGGTAATTTACTTTTTTTCTGGCACTCGTTCATTTCTCCCTCTCCACCCATTTTTTCGCGAGACTCGCAACGCAATGAGAGTGGCTGGACGCACTGCGTTTATGACTATCACTGCAGATTGCTTATGATGTCGTACTATTTTTGTTATAAATAATAGAGAAGCAAACGACGAAGCACCATGAATTTACTTGATGGCTGCCTTTTATCTGCTGACTGATTCATATTCTCACCATGCCATTTCTCTGTCCGGTCGGAGGTTTGACGGGGCCACGAGAAATGCGATGGAGTCTGAAAATGCAATATTATTGTTAAAACATTTTGTTTAAGACTGTTTAAAGCAATATATGATTTTATTTATTATATTCAAACATTTCAAGAAAGCATGGAAGTGTACAAACTTCTTCAAGTATTCGGTGTTGGATCGAACTGAGCAGAGATGCTGGACGCCGGCCTGGAAGGAATATGTTTCACGTTGTTATAAAATATGAATTGATCTAGATGGCAGCAGTAATCTTGCCATTTCGTGCTTAGTAATCGAAAATCAAATCATTCAATCGCGCCAATCCATATTTCTCTTGTGCTATTGTTTCTTGATTCCGAGATAAAGGATTACTGTAGTTACCGTAGCGTTAGAATTCCCGTGAGACGCTCCAATGCTGTTGAAGGACCGGAGTGGGGACTGAATTTTTCATATAATAATTATATAATTTGTATTACATTTTGATTTTTTTAAATAGTTTTCCCTCCCCGCTCCTTCTATATGCTCCTATTCTCGCACAGAAGCTTCATTCACCTTTTCTGCAGGCTTCCTCGATCGAGGAAGAGGAGCGAGGGTAGTGGAGAGCGGGATGACCTTCAAAGAACAAGAATTTTACCTTTCCGAACTTCAGTGCAACTAAATTTGGTATATAAAATGTTTAAAAGATGGAGGAATGTTTCAAAGAATATGTATAATTAATCGCTTTCCACTGCTGTTTCCACTGACCTCGTTAGGTTCTTCTATATAACACGACTAGACTCATATCGGTTTAATTTTGAAACAATAAGAACCTTCGGCAGGTCACTCGAGTAGGTGATTGCTCTGCAGAATTCGTTGGATAGGTCCTGTGGAAGGTGAACTTCGGGACGCATGGGAGGACTGACGAGCTGAATCCAAACCTTATTATTTTTCTTGTTTCTTATCGTTAGTACAATGATCGGAAACTCAACTTTCAGCAACCGTGCTGTTATTATTCATCTAGGCTTTGAAACATATTTGTTATGTGAATCGATTAAAGGAGCATTATGATCTCATCTCATTTTTGTCGAGATTACGTTTGGACACTCGAGACCATTTTAACCTCCGAATTTGTTGAGTGACCCAGCTGGGCACTGTACGAAAAATATCAAAGGTACCGTATCCTCAAGTTTCGCTGCGAGACACACCTTAGGCACGGTGAAGACGATGTTTCTCCTCTCCATGAACGATCGGACCGCTGCAGGGTCCGATGGGCCAAAGGAGTGGTATGCACACGTGTTCTCGGCCTCATTGCTCTGAAAAGAAATGGGTCTCGACTGGAAAATCATAGAATTCGAAGGGATTTAGTTTTCCAATAGGCATCTACATAGTTATGATGTATATTGCGGCAATCACTAGTCTGAGTAATTACAGTAATCCTGATTCAGGGCAGTTACCGTAATAATGAATTCCGCAAAAACCTTCACCTTGGGATAGAGGTTAGTGACTCCGCGCGTCTTCCAAAGGTCGACACAGCCAAAGATGGCGAGGACTGGAAAATAGCTCATTTTTGGTCTCAGTTGAGTTTCATGAAGAGCATAAGATGCCGTTCATGAGAGAAACTAATCGATTCTCTAACATAATCGATAATTGTTCACTTACAGAACAACCCAGCTGCTGCCAGATGACATCCCACGTGGGTATGCTCTTCATTATCCTCGAAGACACCAGAATTCTCGGCTGAAACAAAACTATTGCATTTGTTAGTTTATTCGATGTTTTACTATTTTTCGACTATCGCGTTGTGCCTTCTTTTAAAAAACGTATTGTAGCGCCAGTGTGAACCTATTCTGGCCGGCAGGACCACTATTCCCTATAGACAAAGAATATATATATATTGATTAGGTTGCTTCAACTCCACAGTACTTTCCACTGCAATCATATGTTCGTTGTTCGTCTTTCGAGTTTTGTTGTAGACAGTTTTTGCGAATCTCTCAGCCGTTTGCTTAGCGAGTTCGCATGCTGAGAGAGCGGCGCGTGTACTAAGCTCAGGCAAATAGTCTCTCCAGGGAGGAAAAGACCATTTCACGGAACAGACAAAGTTGTATGGAATGTTTGCCATGTTGCTCGCAATAATAACAAAATGATGTGATAATTGTATGTTTAATTATTGTCTTCTCGGTGGGGGCGGAGAATTAATTGAAGTACAGTTGAAACATATCGCAAGTATTCACAGTGGCTACGTAGTTACGTATCTTTTCAATACCAGATTCGGTTCATGTACATATTTTTTTATCTTTTTACTGCATAGCAAATACCATGCGAGGCCGGGAGCAAAGAAAATGTGTGCAGTGAAAGATACTTTCTTTCACTCAAATTTTATGCTTCCATGCGCAGCACTATGTAAGTTTCTTCACTAGTCGTTCTTCGAGCGTCACGTGATTCAAACCGATTATTATTTGGGAAAATTACAGCGCAACTTATTCTTCGGTGAGGTTAAGAGCACGAAAAGGTCGACAGAGTGTAACGAAGCGGTTCATTGTTCGAGGGTGGTCATGTGACCTGTGCTATCACGCTTACAAGAAGGTAAACTTGTAAAAGATTCGTTTTCAATCCCGCTGACCACAGTCGGGATTCACTCTTGCAAAAAAGGCTTAAAAAATATTGTCAAAAACAGAATGTTATTCGCTGCATAATGCATGGAGGGTTAATCATATTTGATATTTCAGTCAGTTGAGGTTCTGAATCACCGTGAATTTTGTGTTTGCTTTATGGGCAGTGTCATAGATTTATCGACATGTGTGCCGCAACGAACGTTTCCGGGTCTGTCCCCGTGTCCTTGATCAAACAATGCAGTGATAGCGGTATCAGCTGGCAGAGAAACGCACTTTTAGAGCAAAAACGAGTAGGATTGCCCTCAAAAAGCGAATTCTTCCCAAAGTCGAAAGAGTCGAAAAGATCCAGATCTTAAAGTTGCTTCTAGAATTCGATATCCCCAGAATGGCACATTTTTCCTCTGCGGTTCCATTCAGAGAATAAATCAGCTGATTTGCCCCTTTGTCACGGATTACACTTATCAAATTTGCGCACGTCTAGGCATTCTAATGAGTGCCAGGTCGAATTATCATCCACATTACTATCCCAGGTATGTTTCACCGAGTGTTGATATTTGAATCGAAGGTCTTTTCTTTGATTTTTCCATTCCTGAGTTTTTCTAAACAAAGATATTAAAAATTCATTCATTGTGGGAGAGTGAGGCATCTTTTCATATAATAATCATATTCGCAGTAGGGGTTCTAAATCGGTAAATTTGTAGTCATTCTTCTCCGGAACGCGGCAGTCCCATTTTCTGGTAGACAACCGCGCTCCGGAGAAAAATGACGACAAATTTACCGTTATTGAATCCCTGATTCGCAGTAAATGCATACTTTGTTTTCGCAACTACATGATTTTTGAGAGAGAATTATGTTTCACGTAGAATTCATAACTGAGACTACATTCAGAATATTAAATTTGGAAGATCAACGAACAAAATATTCATAAAAATATACTCACCAAGTTTGTCCAGCCTCTCCGTAATCCTTTGTGGTGGCACATAGTGTCTTGCGGCGGAATCAGCCATTCCCTCGTTGTCTTCGATCTTGTCCACCTCAAAGATCAAAGATCAAACTACACGAATCAAAGATCAAACTACAAACCTCCTCCTCGTCGCTGACGTCATCATCAACCTCATCCTCGCTCTCGTCGCTCACTTCAGTGTCCTCCTCGTCCATGGAGTCGATCTCGATATCGGAGGAGTGGTCAGTGACCTTAAGATCAAAGATCAGACTTCAGAGATCAAAGTTCAAAGATCAAACTACAGACATCTTCGTCGTCCGAATGCAGTTCGGCCAATTCAGACGCGATGATCTCGCCCTCCTCATCGGAAGAGTCCACACTGGACGTGCGGCGCTGAATATTTTCAATTTTAATAACTTTTTACTATTACAATATTTCAACCATTTTTTGCACATTTTCTTGGCTACTGTATAATATGTATAAATCATGTGGCCATGAACTTTGAAGCGTATATTGATACTTCTGAAGTTCTAACGCAGTTTCAGCTATTTGAAAGCGCTTGGATTATTCAGACAATTACCGAGCAGCTCATGTTCGAATCCTTTCAGTATTCTTCGAGTAAAATCTGAAAAATATTCTCCCTATTCGTCAAGTAGACACCTACTATTATAGATTTCATGACATTTTACAATTGTTCGTGGCGTAAATAGTTGTATTTTTGATGGTCGATAAGTGTGTTCTCGACTAAAATTGCTCCCTGATTCCCCCTTCCCCAACTGACAATCAAGTTTCTCGCTGGTTACACCCATGCATAACTTGAACATCGAACTGCTGTACTCTTGCTGGGGTTAGCGTTTGCTAAACGACGGAACTCGCACAGTGAACGAGGGTGGAACGTCTGTTTGACGGAATGGCATTCACTTTCTGTACTCATTCACGTTCAAAGACTACTGGCGACGGCGTTCGGCCAACCCTAGGTACCAGTTACTCAGTTCCCATCATTCTCTCGGCCTGAGCGGTCGCCTTATGGCTACAGACAACCACTGCGAAGAGAGGAGGATGGAGGGAGTGAGCGCACTTCTGGTTGTCCTAACCCCTTGCGCACACTACTTTGGGGCAGTTTTTACACGGCATCGATTCTTGCTCTACTCTTGCGCTTTGGCATTCTCTAGAGAGTATTCAGGAACCACAATGGAGGGTCGAAAAGGGCAAAATAGGGTCAAACGATGGTGAATTGTTGAGGTTTTCGGCATGTTTGTGGAAATTCAGTTCATTGAACCGAGATGGGTAAGCCGGAGCAGTGATAAATATGGTTTAAAAGCAGCGTAGGTATTCGCATTGCATTCACCAAAGAACATTCATGAGGGTCAGCTGATGTCGAGAATTGGGTTCTTTAGTCAAAGCAATTAGTGAATTTGTCATTCGTCTAATCTCCGAGGAGCGGTTGTCTATTGGATGAAGAGACGGCCGCTCCTCGGAGGTTATACGAATGACAAATGCATTTAAATTAAAAATTTCCCGGATAAAGAACCCTAGTCGAGAACTTAAACAATTTTGTTTTAATTAATTGCGACGTCAGTGCAACTTATCGTTGGCATCTATGGTATTGTTATATAATTCTTGGCAGAAACATAGAACCAACTCCAGTCGAACGGCTTATTCACAAACACGCATGCTCTCTGTTTTTTGCGAACACCTTCATACGATTTATGTACTGTCGGCAGGGTTGGTAGACAAACTACTCTCCTTTTGACTGCAGTTGCCACGCGGATCAAAGGCCATGGATATTTGCGCCATAGTGTTGAGATGGTAACGTGCGCATTTATGGTGACTACGAGAATCTGCGCATTTGCTCAATTCGCCCGTGAACGCGCACTGAACCAGCATTATCTGCTGTGGCATTAACATTTTGGTGGTAGTAGCGCCCCATAGTGTGAGGAGCACAAAGGGCTATGGCTAGCCGTTTGGCTACTTTTTGTTTCTAGACTACTACATTAAATATGTACCCTCTGTGAAACATAACCCATAAAGTAACCACTAGGGTTTCTAAATCCGGAGTAGAGTGCATTCGTCTGTTGTCTGTTTCCCGAGGAGCGGTTATCTCATTCATTCAATAGACAACCGCTCCTCTTGAATCAGACAACAGACGAATGCACTCTACTCCCGATTTAGAAACCCTAGTACTCACTCTGTCATTCTTACCCCGCACTAAACCAGCATCATCAGCTGTGCCCTTCACTAGGAACCCCCGGTGTGAAGAGCACAATGGACCCATATCATCTCCAACAAATGCGCCAGTTCAATGCCACGCGCGTCACTCTGACCTCTAGAATGACTAAGCTTTGAATTTAAAAATGAAAATTAAATAGGCCAGGTTTTCTCACCTCAACCAGCGACCAGGAGTCCGTGGAAGACTCGGAGAGTCGGCGGAGGTGGTCGGCCATACCCTGCAATGCGTTGAGGTGTTAGGGTCAGGCCGAATTGGGCTGATGCACGAGGTACGCGACACGGGGTTATTGTTGAAAATATGATGTTTTTTTTCTGAAAAAAGGATCATGGGAGACCATTCGCGACAAGAATTCAACGCCTCTATACAACTTCTCTAAAACATAGAGCCAGTTCGGTATACAGGGTAGGTGCTGACAATACAGAGATAGAATGGGTGCATCAGGCCGGGTTACGGTGTTGAAAGATACATTGTTTTGTTGCTGATCTGAAAGGTTACAGCCGAAAATCTCTGATAACAATTCAACGCCTCTATAAACATTCTGTGAAACATAAATTTAACTCGGTACGGTGCTGAGACAATGAATAGCATCAGTCCGAAAAACCACAATCAGAGGCTGCATTTTATAGCCTCGAGCGCGTTTGCGTTTCTTGGACAGATGGCGAAGTCCCGGTGAAAAAAGCCACGATTCAAAGTACAATCGGCCGGAATCATTGTGCTCGGATGAGCCCTTTCCGGGCGGTTGTCTTCGTTTTGTGAGGGAGGGTTGAATAGGGTGATAAAGAGATGATGAGAGGGAATACCCCTGAAGATAAGAGTGCAGGGACTGAATGGACAAGGGTGGGAATCAGTGTTGGCAGAGTGAATCCCGACGTTCATTCCGCCTCTCTGCGCCCTCTATCGTGCGGTCATCTCCATGCGCCAGAGACGACCGCGCGATAGAGAGCGGAGAGATGCGGAATGAACTTCGGGATTCACTCTGCAAAGACTAGTGGGAATGGGCAGTTCGAAAGTCGTTCTCTAGGCTGGACGATGAAGAGGGAAGGGAATGGCGGGGGTATTTTGCAATCGTTCGTCTCTAATGGTCTGTGGTCTTTCAATCAGATGTTTAGTATTGGGGTGAAAGACATTGTTAAATACGGACACTCGCGCAGCGATGTTATGGCACATCACTATCGTGGCACAAATGTCCATGGCGCTTCTGTCTTTCAGTAGCATGAGGTATCTAAATACTACAGTTTCTAAATCGGTAGCAAAGTGCGTTTGTCTAATTTCCGCGTAGCGTTTATCTCTGCATTCGATAAACAACCCCTCCGAGTGGATTAGACGAATAAGAACTTTATAAACGATTTAGAAACCCCTAGTATCTACAATGAAAGGAATGATGAAGATGGCTTTGTCAGGAAATGCACTCTATTCCTCAATGAAAGGGTGTCCAGATGTTGCGAATGTGCCCAGAAACGACCGGCGGGAAAGTTACAGCTGGACAAAGGGAGGAAATGATGGGCAGATGACAGAAAGGATAGGAGGAATCTACTTTCTCTTATCTAGGATAACACGTATTAAGGAACCTTGTCACTGGCTATTGTTTGCGCTGTAATTGGCAGGGTTGTTTAACATTCACTTATTTGTCTTATTTTCTAGTTGAATCTCATTCATAGTTTTTTTTTCTAATTCTAAAAAAAGCTGATGTAGAAGTATCTGCGAGAACAGCCCAATGCCCCTATAAGCACTCCATGAAACATAAAAGAATTGCGTGATTATACAATAGGGGACCTTGGATGCGATTGAAGATACAATGCTCCTTGCGTTTTAACATGACTGAAAAAGCCTCTGTTTTAGCTTTCCAATTCGCGGTTTTCCAATTCGCTACACACAGAAAAATAACTACCGATTTGGCGGTCGTAGTTTGTAAACTACGGTCAAGCTACGGCCCAGCGGTAGTTTGAAACTAAAAGCTACATAAATCGGTAGTATTTTTTCTGTGTGTACTTAATGTTAGACAAAGGGTAGTGTTGAACACTCTGCATAAGGGCTTATTAAGGACGAGAAATGAGACTAAGCGGTAGTTGATGTGATATGCCGAAGAAATGATATTATTCCTGTAATCTGAACTGAAAGACAAGATTCATTTGACTACTTCAGTAAGACTCATTATCCTATGCAAAAGCACGAGTGGCGACTGTCTAACTGAAGAAATAGCACGCAAATGAGAGAGTGCGTAGGAGGACGAAAAGTCGCCATGTGTACCAGCTAATTCAGTTCCGTTTACATGAATAATACATGACTTAGTGGTTTGGTTCCGGATGAATCGTGAGAGATGGCCCAAATTTCATTCGTCCAATCCCCGTGGAGCTGTGATAGTCGCTAATATGATTTCAAAATCGGGAGTAGAGTGCATTCGTCCGTTGTCTGATTCTCGAGGAGCTGTTGTCTCATTCATGCGACAGACAACAGCTCCTCGTGATTCAGACAACAGACGAATGCACTCTACTCCCGATTTAGAAACCCTAGTAGCTATGTGCGACAGGCAAACGCTTCGTAGGGATTAGACGAATAAGAACTGCTTAAATGAATCTTTTGGAACCTCCGTTGGCAAAGAAGTAATCTTAAAGAACAGCCAAATGCCCCTATAAGCAGGGCATGAAACATAAAACAATTGCGTGATTATACAATAGGGACCTTTTGGAAAACATGATAGCACCATGCATATGAGCCCCTTCAATGAAATGACCTGATCTGACCGGTGGGGAAAAGTGTGAATGAGCCGAGCGCACCAGTGGCTGATGCACGAATGAAGTGATACGATGAATAAGAGACAATGATGTGCGTAGGCAGGTCACATGACTAGCTAGAACAGTACCGAAACGTGTAAGGTTGAGGTTTGATGGCACTGCGTGCAGTAATATAGCCGTCAAAACGTATGGTGAGCAAGGAATGAACAAGATGATGTGGGTAGGTCACATGATGACGGAAAAGAACAGAAGCACTGTAAGGTTGGGGCTATTTCACTGCACGCAGTGATAAGATGAATGAACTGGGGCTGCTGAATGCAAGGGATTCAGCAAGTGATGTAAGGGCTGATGAACAATGCCTCAGCCCCTCTTCGACCAGGTCATGGGAATGGGAGAAAGGGAGAATGGGCAGAGCGCACCAGCAACTGCTGCACGAGTGAAGTGATATGACGAACAAGGGATGAGAACACAATGATGTGGGCAGATAGGTCACATGAGCAGCTGGAGCAGTACCGAAACAGTGTAAGCCATACACTGTAAGGTTGAGGGTTACAAGATGCAGAGACAACAATGGAGAAGACAATTCTCGACCGACTGACTAGCTGGTAAGTGTAGGAAGTTGGGATAGGCAGAGGGAGAGACGGAGGGAGAGGAAGAGGAGGAGGGAAGAGAAGAGAGGCGCGCGCCCCTTTGTTACTAGAAGACAAGACATGCAGACAGATACTATTTCTCCTCCCCTCTTTCCCTCATGAGGGAAGGAATGAGAACTCGAGGAGAACCGAGACGAAACAGCTGAGGAACTCTTTCTCCTCCTTATCCCCCTTAAAAGGAAGAGAACCCTGGGAGAAAAGAGACTGTTCGAGGGGAAGTGAGGGAATACAGACAAACTATTGAGAGAGAGAGAGAGTCGTTCTGGCGAGAGAAGGGGAAGTGACAAGTGAAAAGAAGAGGGGAATAGAGGAAGAGAGTCTACTAGAAACACTTCCCTCTAGCCAAGAGACGGCAACTCCGAGGAGAGTGCAGACGAAAAAGAGGACGAGTACCCAGAGACAACCATCTTAGTGGAGAGGAACGACGGGTATAGTGACAGAAAGTGTATGTTCCCCCGGCTGGTTCTTTCTCCTTCTCTCTTCTCGTGGAGCGCGCAATGGCAGGGGGTCACGTGCGGGGTGGGGGAGAAGAGAAGGGAGCGTGGTGCATAGGGGGGAAGTGAGGATTGAGAAGGGCAGAAAGTATGGAACTTCCCTGGATTCATAGCCGATATTGGAAGGAACATACTCGTAATGTAAAGTCTATACAGTATAGATAAACGATAAAAAAGACGGAAAATGCCGTAAATTGATTGATGTTTGGGATAGGGCAGAAAAAAAACAAATGCCTTTCACCCCTCTACTCAACATCAGATTAAAATGAGAAGAAACTGAAAAATCGAGGAAATTAGCACATTTCCTGTATGTATAGAAAATGGAGGAACTCATGTCGATTGCGCAGGAGTATAGGAATCCTGCCGAATACAGTAAACATCAAGGGTGAAATTCCGGAATCGGGTCGGAAACCGCAGACTGAGTGGGGGTGGTGGGGAGTGTGGCAAAGCAGCTGAGCGGGCTAGAGACTCGGGAAGAGAAGAAGAAGATGCAGGTGGAGGAGTTGAGAAAGAGAGGGTGGATAGGGGGAGGAGGACGAAGAGAGGACAAGAAGATTAAGAGAGCAAGAGGAGACTTCATTACAGAGGAATGTGCTCTAATGAGTCCTAGATCGAGTCGGGTAGTCCTCCTTCCTTCCATTCTATTCTTTGAATGATTAGCCGACGAAAAACGCTTAAAACGCTGTACTTTTACGCCATAATGGTGAAATGGAGCCTGGCGCCGAATGAGAAATGCATGTGTTCACTATTTCACTACTCTCCTTCAACTTGTCTCAATCCAATATAATCGTTAGAACGACGATGTGATCAAAATGAGTTTCATGCAGAGCTTATAAGAAATGATGGGAAAGTCCATACAATGAAGTACGATCAGATGCTGGAAAAAAATAAACAATAATTTCAAGTATGATGTTGAATGCAAACGACTGTTCTGGATACTCATATCCTAAGACTTATGAATTAGAATGATTGGATACTTCCTGGATGAAACCACTCACTTTATGACTCTCTTCTAAGCAGGGAACGACTTTTTGACAGTCTTTTACCTTTGCTCTTATTCGACCGGTCATCTATTAGGTTGGCGCATAAGTTCTGGTATATACCAACTTCATCTCACAAGTATATAGTAACAATGTAATATGATCACACAAATGCACCATCATTGTCGACGACATGTTGCCATCTCTCAGGCAGCTTATGGATCTCTTCCTTTTAGAAGCCATCGCGGCGCGATTTGAAATAGCGACAGATCTCGGAATGGACCTCTGATAAGTTCTCGTGCTGTATTTTCAAGAAGCGAATTTTCCGGGCCAAACTAAAT
>JACMIF010003167.1:0-15420 GCA_014805445.1 Diplogasteroides magnus
TCGATTTTTCCTACCTCTCAAACTCATTTTCAGACATTGAGATGTTGATTTTTGAACTCAGCGCCCTCGACTTAGTCAGGTATAAAAGTTTCATTGGGGTCAATTGACTGTGTGCCAAGGGTATCTCACTCCAGTCAGATAGTGTCTGTTATCGTCGATATGTTCGTTGATGAGATGATACAAAATTAAAGGTAGTCTATACTAAGTGGGAGGAAATGGAGAGAAACGCTGTGGAAATGGCCTCTCTTTATTTTCACTTGGGTTTGAATTGGAGATAGTGGAACGGAATTGGTTTACATGGGAACGTGCAAGGAACACCGACTCAGGAAAGAGGAATGAAGGGAAAAACGACGGAATTTTAAACAGATAAAAAATGGTTTATTTTCAGAGAATCCTGGCCGAAGAGGGCATGAAGAGTGTGGAGGAACTGCAGGGGATGGTCAAAGAGGTGGGAATATTTGTATTTTTTGTGTTAAAAATACAATCCCGCTTACTGGAAAGGCCGGTGACCTTTTGCCCTCAAGTAAAGTTATAAACATGTGATGATATTATTTATTCAATATGTGTTGCGTTGTTTCCTTATTATTAATAATATTTGCACTAATTGTATGTGATGGTCATACATATTTGAATGAATTTACTGTGTGCTTGCAGTTTCTTTTACAGTAACCTTCCCTATTCCTTAACAGTAATCTCCTGTATTGCAGCACTTTCCCACCCTGTCCTCACTTTCCTCCTTCCTCCTCCATCGACCACACCTCTTCGATGTCTCAATGGACACGGTAAAGTCTCGACTACCCGAGCAACGAAGACTCTTCATTACGGTAGCCAGGTACGGTAGCTTCCTTGAATACGGAGCCACATACGGTAGCTTACTACAATAGGTTCCCCCGAACACGGTAGCCAGGTACGGTCGCCAAGTGCTGTAGATTCACTGAATACGGTTGCCAGGTACGGTATGTTTCCTGAGTACGATTGACCGGTGGTGCCGCCAGTACTGTAAGTCACTTAAATACGGTAGCTAGGTACAGTAGATTGAATCCCGCACGTGATCCTAGCAAGGGCATACTATTTAATCTCTCAAGAGTTTAATTCACCATCGCGGCGCAATATCCATGGTACTTTCATCTTTTATAACCTGAATGTGTTCAGACACCTCAAGAAGGTCGACCGGCAGTCACTGGCAGATCTGGACGCTATCTATGAGAAGACTATCAAGTGAGTGAAATGCAATTTGATTTCTTAATTCTACCGTTATCGTTCGAACTACCGTAGCCGCTAGATTGCTACGGTAGCCTGGATGATCACTGTGAAAAACCATCAAGCTAGTTATAGTGATTATGGCTGTTAAAAAGGCCATGCGAGGTGTAGCATTTGCAGTAATGCTGCCAAAATATTTAATACCTCTGGTAGAATAATTCACCAGGAGAAATATTTAATACTTCTGGTAGAATAATTCACCGGGAGACTACACAGTCGAATTATATTTCCGAGTTGAATTTGGTTAGTGATGAGTTCCAGTAATTCAGTATTCAGCCTATACTTTTAGGTGAAAATAATGAAAATAAAGTTGGCTGTTTTCATAGGAGATGTGTCCATTTCATCACTACGGCTGAAATAGGGTGTAAGACAAGAGCGCTATGGGTATTTGAGACATAATAGTGAATTGGATAATTGCACCGTGATTATGATGATAGTGACGGCACAGCAGTTCACATCATCACTATGACGCAAATGTCCATGGCGCTTTGTCTTTCAGGCTCATTTTTCGTTTTTCCTAGACAACCGCTCTCCGGAAAGGAATGACGACGAATTTACCTATTTAGAACCATATGGAACGAGAACGCGCACTGAGGAATTTAGGGATCGAGGACACAGGGACATTCGTCTTTGAGAATGGTAAGTGGTTGAGTTTATCAAAAGTTGCCGGCTTTGTCCTGGTGCCTTGGAGTGCTCTGTTATATTTGCTTATTCAATAGGTAGAAATCTGAGATAGATCTTGCTATCCTATTATCGGAGCTTTTGACCCCTCTGTGAAACATACAACTAGTCAGACTGGGTGTAACTTTATTTGAAGGTGTTTCAAAATCTGGTTTACCATTCAACCGGAATGCGAATTTCTTTGTGAAAGATGGGTATGGGGTATTTCCCGGCCCCGGCCCCTGCGTGGCAGCCCCGTCAACACTGATTGGTGGGGCTGCTACGCAGGGGTTGCCGCGCAGTTTTCGAGCGTGGCAGCCCCTGCGTAGCAGCCCCACCAATCAGTGTTGTTGGGGCTGCCACGCAGTCCGGCCCGGGCCGGTGGGCCGTAAAATAGGCCTTTCGGGCCGGGGCCGGGGCCGTAAAATAGGCTACCCCAATTATCTTCCACTGTACAAGGATATTCATATTTTTGATAATTTATCCCTCTGCAGAATAATTGTGCAAATTTTGACGCGATTGCTTCCATACATGGCAGGGATCGTGATTAGGTTTAAAAACGGTAAATTTATCATCATTCTTCACCGTCGTGTGGTTGTCTCATTCCCTCATATAAAACAGCGCGGCGGAGAAATGACGACAAATTTACCGTTTTGAACCCCTGATCGTGACAATAATATCGATGCAGAGAGCTTCTCGCACTAAGTAGGATACATTTACAGATTGGCCAATATATAAAATTGCCCATTACAACATTAAAAATTGAAAAGGTTCTATTCTCTTCTCAAATTGAAAAAGTTCTATTTATTTCTCACCGTATCCGATTACTGTGTGCACAATAACGTCAAAATTCGCATAAGTTTTCGCTAGATGAACCCATTCATGATGTATTTTTTGATATATATATTTTTTAGACATTTTTCAATATTTGTATATATTGCTTGGTGATTTTAAAGGACCTCTCTGGTGAATTATTTCTTGAAGTCCTATCGCGATTTTTACCTAATCAATAAATGTATACTACGGTAAGAAGTTCAGTCAAATTTTTCGTTCTTGCAACAATTAATCCCTGTTTACACCCTGGGTCAGCGCGCCGGAAACTATTCTCAGCCGCGACGCGTGACCAGTGCGCTGCGTGTGAATTTCTAAAGAGCGAACTTTTTACCGGAGCTAAAATATAAATATTTTTATTTTTGACAGTAGTTGAGCTATCTATGAATTGTTGTTGCCATAATATAGAGGATGATTAAGTAGAACTTTTAAAAATGGCAAGTAGTTTAACATTATTTTCAGTATTCTCAGGCAAGCACTGGAAATTATTTTCACTTGAGCTGAAGTAGATAGTCAAATACCATTTAATTCGCCTAATAAATAATTTTTAACTGCTCAAAATCATGTAAAACGAAGCACGATCACAGTGATATCAAAATGCGACGATTTAGAAGTAATTGATGAGCCTGAAACTTGAATCGTATCAAACGCGGGAAAAATTACGCACGCGCCGTCTAACGCGTTGCGTGTCCCGGCGCTCGTTGTTCGCTGCCGACCCAGGGTGTCAAAATCAGTGTTCTTTCCATATTTCGATGTCTGCAACATTAATAGTCCGTGAAATCATGGGTTTCACCTACGATAGCTACTCATATATTTTTTATAATTCTAAAATATTGAAATCACATTTCAAATATGTATTTTCATTATCTCTTTTGTCTCATCCGTGGATAGTCTGCCCTTCCTCTCGCGCGCTAACCGTGAATACAGAAGATCCGTAAAATGGTAAACGAAAATGAGTCAGTTTGCGATCGCGCAATAGTTCAAAACATTTTTCAGTCTATTTTTGCATTTTTATTATATTTATGTAACTTCTAATCGCTATTTTGTGTTGTATATAGTGAGGTTAATATGTGCTCCGTCCTCACAGTTCCAAATTTCACGAGAATTTCAGGTAACTGATGACTAATCATCAATCATTTTTTGATCCGTACGAATGGCGGTCTTGTTACTTTGCTAAGATGGATAGAGACGAGGCTACTCAACTGCTGTCAGACCCACTCGTCGAGGTTGTTTTCTAAGATTGAACCAATTTCATGTCAGCAGATCTTTAGGTTGGAACATTTCTGCTCCGTGGCACCACTCGGGCTGGCTCGAGTTATTCATTAAGTGTTAGGTAAGTTACTCTTCCATTTGTTGTAACTTTATATAATTGAAGGGAATCATCGGATGCTTCTCAACCGAAGGCCGTCAGACACTATCTCATCGCCGATGCAGTGGATGAAGATCTCAACAAAGTGGTCAAGGTGTGAACTATTTCCTGCACAGTCGAATTCATCATTTTTTTTACAGATAGGTGATCAGTCCTTCCAGGACATTCCTAGTCTTCTCAACTACTACAAAATTCGGTTATTGGAGAATTGTTCTCTCACCATGCCCTATAGAGAAAGAGCAACTACTAAGGTACGATACTTGTGCATTCTCGAGAAAGAACAATCACAGGTAATGGGATTGTGGAAGTTTGCTGGAGAAACGGATGACGATCTTGCATTCGCTGCCGGCGAGGAACTTGACATCCTGGGGAAAGAAGGTTGACTTGTTTACGATTTTGTGATGAGGAACATTATTGTCAGGAGAAGGATGGCTTCGTGCCCGCAATGCCATTGGAAGGGAAGGCGTTGTTCCTGAGAATTTTGTTGGACCGGTAAGTCATATGACTGTTTCATCTCCTCATTTAACGATACCTTTATGACTAAGAGTTTCCTTCAACTTAGATAAAGCCAGGGAAATGGCCATTTATGAGTGATGATTCACTTGTGTTAACGTTAAATAGGAAAACAACCGTTCGTCATTACCATTTTATTTGTGTATTTCAGCCCGACTTCGAGTGTACAACGTCTTCTGGAGTTCAATTGAGAGAGATAAGAGAAGACGAGAAGAGAAACTCCGCTGATCTGTCTAAGATGAGACCGTACTCCAGTACTGATGTCAATCTAGAAGTGAGCTTCTATCTTTGTTTTCAAGTAGATCTCCATTGTTACACTAGGTACATACAATATTATTTATATCTTCCATAAAATTCTCATAGTTTATGACATATCGGATGATTTGATTATACAACTAAGGTTATTTTCCTTTTTAGACTCCTCTTCCTTCATGGGGACGCGTTCTCTTTGATTTCTACGCTAATGCCTACAATGAGAGACAAGTTTCACTCAAGGTAAATGATATCATTCTCTCTCGTGAATGATAGTGAAATTATAGAAAGGATGCATAGTTCGAGTGGATAAAGTTTACAGTTCTGGTTGGGCAGAGGGACGAGTATTGGGAGAGAAGACGAAAATGGGTGAAAATGGAGAAGAGGAAGTACGATGCACATTGATTACTCATGTATGAGACTTACATTCTCAGACTGATCAAGTGGATAGTAACGAGAATCACACTCTTCATCTGAGTACTGTCAGGGAGGAGATTCTTCCTCGATCGTGCTACTTCACAGATACGGTATGTCTTATAGGTACAACTAGAATAACCATGACTGGTTTTTAGAGCAAGACTCGTGAAGGCATTTTCCCCATTGTTGCCATTGAATTCGGAAAAGATCATAAGGGAACAGCCGAAGTGAAAACGAGAAGGTTTGTCTTTCACTTGTAGTACTACAGTACTATATACATTATGTTGTAGGAAGAGTGATTGGGGAGATACGTCATCGATTGGTTCTGTGGATTCATTTGAGGAAGAATTCAACAAGAGACAATCACAGAATGATGGAGGAGTCTTTGAGATGGGACTTTTCCATGGATCATGGATGTAATTCATTCCATATACTATTCGCATGTGATTGAATCTAGTCCGCTCACGTTGTTGTACTTTGTACATATTTAAAAACATTATTTCTTATAATATTCGCGCTTACGGGAAGACTTCTGAGTCTAGATGGGATTCTTTGATTTACACATATCTCCTAGAGCTATTTTGTACTATGCGAAAGACTAATGAAGAATTATCGATACTGGATGTTTCAATGTCTTACGAAATGGTCACATCGATCCACAGTATACTTGTTCCTTTCAGATGACTACTGTATCCAAAACATTCGTGATGATATCAGATGAACTTTGACTACATATCAACGACCATTGCTGGACCATCATTCGATTCTTCTCAGTTAGAATTGACAGTGGAAGGATGTGATTGCACAGAAGAGTGCACTATGAGTGAGTGATATGTCCAAGTTGTATAGATGATGTCATCTAGACTCTGGTTGCTCGTGCATATCGAAGACTATCGACAACTATGACAAGGATGGAAGATTGATTGAGGGACGAACGGTGAGAACTTCTTCTCAACTAATTGTTGATCCTATACTTAGTTGTTACGCTCAGTTTTACACAGACTTACAGATTTGTCCAAAGTGGAATATTAGTTCAGTCTGATGATTCCCCTTTGATGGAGTGCAATGATGACTGTTCATGCATCGCCGTCCATTGCACCAATCGACGAGTTCAAATGGGAGTGAAGATGAAAGTGGAGGTGGGTCAATGAAACAATGTCTTTCCTGATGATGGGGGGATGTTGACAGGTTCGAGCAGTGACCGGCAAAGGTCTTGGTCTCTTCTGTCTACATGATGTCAAGAGGGGAGAATTCGTGTGTGAATATGCAGGTGGGAAGAGAAGAGAATGGATTGAGTTATGAGACAATGAATAATTGTCGTATTGATGTTTAACATTGTTTATGTTTGAGGAGAAATGATTGGTGCATCAGAAGTGGAAAGACGAAGAGATGAGGATGGAGAGGGAAGGAGACACAACTATGTCCTCACTATTAAGGAACACACTGCAGGTATGAGAGAGATACAAAAGACTCACGGGTTTCATTTGTTATTCGTTGCTCTTTTTGATTGTTTTTTTTGACATTTGTGATTGTGGCGTTATTATCTTCAATATTTCGTTGTGCACTCACTGAAAGTACATTCTCCGATAGATACATTTTATACCTTGTTATCTCTAGTATCTGTTGCAGGTGGTCTCCTGACATGGTTTGTGGACCCATCACGGAAAGGGAACATTGGTCGATTCATCAACCATTCATGTACTCCCAATCTCGAGATTGTACTATTGAGAATAGGAACTGTTGCCCCCATTGTGGGTCTATTTGCTGTTAGGTGAGGACTAATCTACTTCTACATTGCCTTCATTCCTCTTTCTCAGGGACATAACTGCTGGAGAGGAGCTGTCGTTTGACTACGGAGAATCGGGTCTGGAAGGAGAAATGGGAGATGGGAAGAGAAAGGAGTGCCTATGTGGGAGTGAACACTGTAGAAGAGTCCTTCCTGCATCGGTATCGGCCTCTGATTAAGGAGATTATTACATTATGAACGTGTTATGAATACGGATAAATTATTTACTTCACAATACATTGTTTTTGTTTTGTGCCCTCAGAGGTTGTCCACCTATTGATATCTGTAACGTCATTCCACTGTATTTGTCATTCCATTCCTTCCAGAAGCAATCATGGTGAAGATTCCGAAGAAGAATCGTAAGAAGATGAAGCCTTGCGATCCATTCAATCCCAACAAGAACCAAATTGATGAGCAGAATGCAGCGTTAGTCTCTTTTTTAACTAGTGATTATCGTTTTACAATTCCTGCACGGGAGTGTTTATTCGTTTTCATTGTTGGCGCCAATATTACTGTACTCAATGTACTGTAGCTGCTTGACGTTTTCGTTGCAGAAAGCACAACTTCGCCCCTACAGCAATAAACGAAGAACAAAATGTTCCACGGGCAATTCTTGAAATGCAGCAAGCACAGAAATGGATGGAAGAGAGGGAGAGGAAGGGGACCATGCCAAAGAAGAAAGACAAACTCAAAGGTTAGATACGGTAGTTCATGAACGTACCGCTCTAGTTGAACATTTATTCAAGACTAACAATAAGCGCAGCATCCTTTAGATTTGACATCAATAGGTAGACGTGAAACTGAAATTTTGGGTATCGCATATGGGAAATTATTAACATCCATACATTTCTAACCGTCTAACTTCTCGGTGAGAATTGCGGTGGTCGCCGCAACATAGAAAAGAACGCTAAGGAATGAAGTTAGACGAATAGAAATGAACGGCTGTCAATAATTTCCCATTTGCGAAACCCTACTGAAATTGTTTATGATTCATGTAATTATTATCCATTTTTCAGAAGCGTTGGCGACTGTGGGAATTGAGAGAAAACCTCGTGAGTCTGTGAAGAATGCATTAGGAAGAATGCAGGACAAGGTCAACAAGGAGATTGGAGAGATTAAACTTAAGGTTATAAATTTTATCCATTACTGAAACAAATATTATAGTGTCTTGTTAGTGAATTTTGGCAGAAATCCATTATTTTTAAATACATACTTATGCTAAGATAGGTGAAGAATATGAATCTCGTAGGTATCGATGGGCACTGCTGGAAGAGCTGCTGATGAGATCAAGAAGGAATACAAGGAAATGGATGAGGAAGAAAGGTGAGAATAGAGGATGGACAAGGAAGGAAAGAGGAGAAAGTGGAAGTATCATGATAGCCTTATCTCATGTTGATAGAATGTGAAGTCAATGCACTGACAGAGATACAATGACAATCAATTATTATTATTATTTGTGACATTTGAGGAAGAAGAGGGAAGAGAAACTTCTGAAGAGAAAGGCAGCAGAAGAGAAGAAATATGGACAAGCGAGGGACAAGACAATCAAGAGACTTGAGGTCAGAACTGTTGATCCATTACATTTGAGTCTTCTGGATTGAGCAGTTATGTTTTAGGCTCTGCAAGGAAAAGGAGACAAGAAGACGAAATTGGCCACGAAGAAGGAGAGAATGAAGGAGAAGCAGAAGGAAGAAAGAGAAGCTGATCAGAAGGAGGCTGTACTCAATGCACGGGGTACGGTAGTCGGTTATTCGTTTGTTATCCCTTCTTTTATCTATTCGAACGTTTTACTGTAATGTCACTTGTTGCTTTCAGAAGTGGTTGAATTCGGAGAGCGATACGATGCACCTCCTGTTTTTGAAGGAGCATTTAAGCAGAAGATTAAGCCCCTCATGGCCAAGGTGATTACATTCCCCTTTGATCCTTTATTATCTTTTATTCATTGAGGCTGGTGGGAAGGGCCTCCTTCTACATGATCTTCTGAAGAAACCAGGACAGTCTTCTGTTTTCACTCCAATGGAAACGAGTGTAGAGAATGAAGAGACACCAGTGAAGAAGAAGGAGAAAATGAGCAAATTGATGGAAGAAGAGAGGAAAAGAGTCATTGAGGCATACAGACAAATGAAGAAGGGAAAGGGAAGAGGCACTCAAGTATTGTAGTTTCGTTATATTTTCACTTGTTATTGTGAATTGTTATGTTTCAACATAAAGCGATGAATTTACCTATGGAACATTTGATCTGCTTTACCTAGTTGGTTGCAACTACCGACTGGAATACTTACTCTACTATCCCTCCTAACAGTCAATCATCATGCCTTCAGGGATGTCCTGAACGGGACTTGTTTTGTACTGTAGAGGGGTAGCGATGACGTTGATGGGCCTTTACAGTCAAGTGGCCATTCTACTGACCCTGTTCAGTAACACATTCAGTCAAGAATACAATGCGACTCCCACAGGTACGGTAGAATAGTCTTGTTGAAAGTATTATGTTGGCGCATAAGTTCTGTCATATATAATTTCACATCGATTATCTTCGTCCAACCTGATATTAGCCATTGCCCATAATTATCATAGACTCCCCACACAAGACCTCACTAGCTGCCACCATCACCAGCCTCTTTTGCAATAACGCGCCGCGGCGCGCTTTTTCGAAGTTGCCCTATTCGCGCGCTCTTTCCCCTGTTCGGAACGTTTTGACGTTCCCTGGCTCAGGCAAAAGAGCTACCTCGAAGATCTCAACGGTAAATTGTAGCCAGCCAGACGGCCGATAACACTAATTTTTTTCTTCGCCCAAATTTCAATATTCGCGGTTTTACAGTGGAAATAGTGGAAAAAAAACCGAAAACTTTTCTGCGTGCAGCTAGGACCTCGTGCTTCTCCCAGTTGGCGGGTAATAGTAGGAGCATTAAAACTACCACATATGGACCACTTACGGTTTGAAATACGGCCGCAGTATTCAAAAATGTTGTTTTTGGGCCTATACACTGCATACAGTATACAGGTATGATTTTTTTGACAAACACATTAATAACATACCCCGTTTAGAATTTTCCGGGCTCCCAAACAAAGTTTTAATGCTCCTGCTTTTACCCGCCAACTGGGAAAGGCACGAGGTCCTAGCTGCACGCAGAAAAGTTTTCGGTTTTTAAAACTATTTCCGCTGTAACACCGCGAATATTGAAATATGGGCGAAGAAAAAAATCAATGTTATCGGCCGTCTGGCTGGCTACAATTTACCGTTGAGATCTTCGAGGTAGCTCTTTTGCCTGAGCCAGGGCGAGTCAAAATGTTCCGAACAAGGGAAAGAGCGCGCGAATAGGCCAATTTCGAAAAAGCGCGCCGCGGCGCGTTATTGCGAAAGAGGCTGGTGATGGTGGCAGTTAGTGAGGTCTTGTGTGGGGAGTCTATGATAATTATGGGCAATGGCTAATAACAGGTTGGACGAAGATAATCGATGTGAAATTAGATATGACAGAACTTATGCACCAACCTAATAGAATGGGGGTTTAGTTGAGTGTCTCAAATGGAGCTTCGGTACTCTTCGAAAGGAGATGAAGGAGTACTTGTTGGATGAAGACACGACAGAAGTGGTAAGTTACTGTAGTCTAATCGATATATGGCCATGATTACAGTCCTCTCCATTGTGCCAATCAACTGTATGCGTTCTTCTCTGGGGCATATCACAGGATTATGGAAAGGCAATGGCTATGGCCAAGGGTAGTGTAGTCTGTGGATGTATTCGATTCTATTGTATGTTGCAGGTTGTGGTCATCCTCGAGTTGTTGGTAGTATGCAGAAGTGTCCTGATATGAGTGAAGCGCAAACTGACATCTTTATTGGTCAGTTTCAACTGTTATCGTAATTTGTTGAACAGTCAACCCTTTTCAGACATTCCCGAGGGCATGCCTCCAATTAAATCTGCTTTCATGTGTTATTGTACATCCAAGCACTGCAATGCGCTGGAAAATATTCGACAATTGCATTGTGAGGATACGGATGAAGGAAGCCCTGCAATATGCGGTCAGTTTCACTTTTATCCTAATTTCGATTGTTGATTATTTACAGATCAAATCATTGGAATGACGAAAGAAGTGAATAGTGAGGGATCTGTTATTTTTGTCTGAAACTGTTTTCATTTAAGCAACGTTTCCATTAAATGGATCGACTCAAGAAACGACAATTGTCTATGTAATGATGGCCATTTGTACGATTGTTGTTCTCTGCATGGTAAGTCTCTACAAGAATTGTTTGAACTTTGTATCTTTGAAGATATTCTATCTGTGCGTGTTTCCCAATCCGATAAGGAAATCCTGTACTGATCGACTGAAGAAGAGATCGAATACGGTGAGTTGTTTCTCCATCAGTACGGTAATTATTTGGTGAATGAGTTATATCGCTAATGATCAATTTGTGAAAGACTAATGATTAAGGAGCGGGTTCCTTTGCAAACAGAGAATGGTGGTTCGAACGTGAGTCCCGAATTGGAATGTTGGCTTGAATGGATTGATGTTCATCTACCGTATCACATAGAGTGGGAGGAATGACCTAATTGACTGACACGAGAGAGCCACAATTACTGAATAGTAGAGCGTTGATCATTTCCCCCACTCTGGTATCACTACATTGCACTGTGGCTCAGTAGAGATCACCACATTTTACCTTTCCCTCACTGTGCTAATCCTTGATTTCGTCTGTTATTCACTATAATGAGTGACAAACACACTGATTCCCACGCTTGTGCTTGATCGCCCCCACCAGTCCCTTCATGCAAACGCTATCACCATTTCAGCTGTATTCCCCTTTGCACATTAATGGTGTGGCTGAATCTATTCTTCTGAATGATGTTGGACCGGAATACTCGAATGACGGTAATGATTGGATACTGTAGTACTACTCTTTCATTCATTGCAGCACAGGAGTGCATTAATGATTCGAAAAGGGGAGGGAAGTTCGAGATTGGTCGATGGAATACGGTAAGAGTACCATATTGACGAAATGAAGAACTTTTCTCGTTCAGAGTCAGGCTGAGAAGATTGGCCAAGGAGCGTTCGCAGTTGTTTACAAGTTTGCAGCACAACGTTAGTCCTTCATTACTTGGGCACTTCCCTGTTCGTTCAGCTGAAAACGATATCGATTTTGATGTGGCACTCAAATGTGTACAGATTGAACACACTCATCATTTCTTCAGGGAAATACGTGCAATTCAGTCAGTTATTCCTTCTATAAGATTTATAATAGTCGACAATATAATAATTCCTGATGTCTTTTAGGGAATGTGCCAAGTTTGGCAACGACCACGTGATCAAGTTCGTATCGAGGGCTGTCTATATCGTGAGTATTACTGTGATTAGACCTTCAATCGCACATCGCAGGATGAAATGAACAATAGGACCGAATGGAGATTGGCTATGGAGTACTGTAGTGGAGGAACATTGGAACAATTCCTTCAGGTTTGTTATCTTCTTTGAGTACGGTGTAAGGTCATTCGTTTGAGGAGTCGACACTAAACAATGAAGTCTTTATTTCTGTTATTCGTGGAATTGTCTCTGGAATGAAATACGTGCATAATTCCATGCAAGGTATGCCATTCTCATACCGTATTCGATTTACCTCTCTATTAAAAATATGTAGCAGTGAATTGATTATGAATTACCTGAATTTTGTTGGTTTGTAAATTACTTGATGATGTGATTACAGGTGGATTTCCACGAGATTCCCGAGATCTCTCTTCTCCTACTATGCTACCGAACGAAAAGGTTAGTGAAAACCATTGATCAATGATTCTGTTTTTGTAATTATCTAATTTGATGACTAATCAATTGTTTAGTTGCATAAACATCGAATTGCCCATCGCGATGTCTCAAGCAAGAATATTTTTGTGCGGAACAGGGCAACTGGAAATGTATGGTCTTTTGTGTCGTTCATCTGTCAACAGTAATTGTGGTTATTGACAGATTGATTCATTGGTGTCATTCAAGTTGTTCACTCAACTTGTGTACATAGTGTGGCTATAGACAGATGTATTCCCGTTTAGATATGCATAGCAGACTTTAATCTTTCATTGGTTGATGGAGACTGGCTGAAGACTGAGGCTGAATTGAATCTTGGAAATGGAGTGAGTCAAGGAGATGAAGAGATAGTGAGACTCCACTTCTTTGTAGTTGGGACAGTATCGATATCTCAGTCCAGAACTCCTTCAGTTCTCCCTTGGCAATTTGGAAGAACCAATGGTTCCTCTCATTCATGTATGTTTCACAAGTTCCTACCACCAGTCATCCCTTCCCCTTTTAGCAGCTCAAGTCTTAATAAACATAGCCATTTTGACATACAGATAGTTAGGCTAACCTTTCTCTTTCTAGGAGACATCTTCTGTAAGAGTGGACCTCCTGGGAATATCCTTTGCACAGTTTCTCAACTTTAGGTCTCCGAATTGGCTGAAAATTTGGTTATGGAGTAAATCGACCCCGTAGATCACAAATCTGAGGTCCGTTTGACATGAAAACATTTCGTTGCCTCAGGGCATGAAAAAAATCCGAAAATTCGTCAAAAATGTGAAAGAAATCCGAGCTGTACAATTGATGTGGCGATCGAATTCGGGTACCTAGATCATATAAAAACTTGAAAATGAGCCATGGGTGATGATTTTGAAGCATAATAATTGTACATCGAAATTTTCAAACTGTCGTCCTGAGAAATTTTTTCATTACGAGCACGCATATTCCTTCATTTTTGGAATCTACGCACCCGATTACCCCTTAAATATAAAAATGAGCGAAATCGGAGGTGACACATTTTCGCAAATTGAGGTAACATTTTAGACACCACCCAAAATTGAGGTAACTTTTTAGTACCACTTTGTGCTGCCTTGACATTTGAAGAATTTCTCAAATGTAATTGCTTTTATTACTCTACTCGGTGATGACCTTCGATAGCGATACCAAATCTTGTAGTATCACAAAATTTATTTTTTCACTTTTTGGACCATGAAAGAAATCAACTTTTTGTCTCCGAATGGGCTGAAAATTTGTTTTTAGGGTAAATCGACTCCGTAGATCACGAATATGAGGTCCGTTTGACATGAAAAAATTTCGTCGCCTCAGGGCATGAATTTTTTTCATGAAAAATTCTTCAAATGTCAAGGCAGCACAAAGTGGTAACTAAAAAGTTACCTCAATTTTGGATGGTGTCTAAAATGTTACCTCAATTTGCGAAAATGTCTCACCTCCGATTTCGCTCATTTTTATATATAAGGGGTAATCGGGTGCGTAGATTCCAAAAATGAAGGAATATGCGTGCTCGTAGTGAAAAAATTTCTCAGGACGACAGTTTGAAAATTTCGATGTACAATTATTATGCTTCAAAATCATCACCCATGGCTCATTTTCAAGTTTTTATATGATCTAGGTACTCGAATTCGATCGCCACATCAATTGTACAGCTCGGATTTCTTTCACATTTTTGACGAATTTTCGGATTTTTTTCATGCCCTGAGGCAACGAAATGTTTTCATGTCAAACGGACCTCAGATTCGTGATCTACGGGGTCGATTTACCCCATAACCAAATTTTCAGCCAATTCGGAGACCTAAAGTTGAGAAACTGTGCAAAGGGGTGGTCCACACCCCTTTGCAGAAGATGTCTCCTAGTATAGATTTTTTGGCACTGTATGGGGTATTTTGCACCTCAAAGGTTTACGGAATTCTTCCATTGTTTCATACATGTACGAATGCCTTACAGTGTGATATGTACGCATGTGGTCTCGTTCTGTGGGAGTGCTGTACCCGGGCTGAGCAATTCTACAAAAACTCTTCTGGTTAGTAACAGCTGAAATCTTAATCACTTGACTGTTTTGATGCAATGAGTATTGTACTTGAGCTGTGAGCGACTACAAAAAGCCATATGATGAAGTGTTGGCTACTCTGGGATGGCCAGTCAGTCAGAACAACATTTCACAGGTATTCAAATTATGTAGTGAAAAATTACACTAAAAAGAATGATTCCGATCTTTTTGCTGCGTAAATTTCCTTTTTCAAGTGGGATGCTTTCCGATATGCAGAACTGATGTCATAATACGACAAATGCACTGAATCATTGACCATGTCTCATTCAGGTTGTGGTTAGACTGAATCGTCGTCCGCAATTCCCTGATTACTACAGTGAAATGAAGAAGAAGGAAAAAGTTGAACTGATTCACAATGAGACAGTGGGTTGATTGTTCATTTACTATTAGGTATAGTGGACATAACAGTTAACCTCTTATATTCCTCTGACCGCTCCATTGGAAGGGAAGGAGGAAAATGAGAGAGAACGGTTGACTGTTAACTTTTTAACAG
>JACMIF010003168.1:0-15415 GCA_014805445.1 Diplogasteroides magnus
GCTGGTCTGGACACTTCGTTCTGTTGAGAACTGTCCGCAGCGGCCCGATCACCTACCCCATTCTACGGAGGCAGCGACTACGACCTAGCCAAAAGGTCATCGTTGGTTTTCTCCCCTTTGTTTGTTCATTTATTCATTGCCTAGGGCCTCCCCATCACTATAATTATTTCATCCTAAATTCTCTACTTTTCCCCCAACTATTTATTCATAAATTTTCAATCAATTAAAACAATCCCCATCGTTGCTACCTTAGGATTACACACATAACTTGAGAGGGAGTACAGGGGTTTATCGAGCACATACTCTTTTGCCTTACTAAAACAAATACAAGTGTTTGGAGTGAAAGCTTTGCACGATTTACAATGTAGACTGTATATTTACTGAAACATCTGCTTATGTAATAAATGGCTAACCTCCTTACCCGTGCCGGTGACTATGTTTGTCACTAATGTGAAATCGCGCCGCAGGCCGGCTTGTTTAGTATATATTACTAGCTATAATGACGAAATAAGGGCAATTGCACCACAATGGCGCAAGAGACTATGGCGCACTTGTTGTGTAATGCTCGAGTCGAGGCTTCTGCTCGTTCTCACCATTCGGTGGATGGAACGCACCCAACATCCACCAGTGCTCACTCTCTGGAGACGTCCAGTAGAGTGTCGCATTCGGAACCCATTTGAACCCCGGCTCGGACACTGGACTTTGTGAGTTGAACTCCAAAGTGCATTCCTCGTTGTCTCTTCCCTCAAAGCTGGGTTGCCTATCATTCTGATTGAGCAGATGCGCTCGGAGAGAAGATACAATGAGGAATGCACTTTGGGGCCCTAAAGTTCACTCCGCATTCGTCCAGGGAGAATGCGGAGTGAACATTAGGGTGCCTGATTCGATCCGTTTTTGAACCGTTTCATTTCTCTGTGGAAAGTCATTCGGACCTGCGGGTTTGCGATCCTTTTCATTCGATCCCTTCAAGTGATTCGATTCTTCATTCGATCCCTGATTCGATCCCTTTTGCGGTCGAAATGCACCGCTTATGGGAAGAAACGAGAGGAAAGTGAATGAGTGGACGTCGCTGCTGACTGCAAAAGCAGACCGCTAGGGCCCGGACAACAGAGTGGAATGAATTTGAATGGTTTCGATTCCCCACTAGGGATCGAATGAGGGATCGAATGGTTAATTTGCAAGTCAATCAGGGATCGAATGAGGGATCGAATCAGGCACCCTAGTGAACATGGACTAGAATTGGTACCCTGGATAATGAATGTGGCAGATGATGAAGCCTAGTGTTTATGAATCGGTAGAAACGTGTATCGTCTGGAGCAATTGTCCATACGAACAGTAGATAGCCGCTCAGACTGGATTAGACGAAAGAGAAATGCACTTTGCTACAGATTTAGAAACCCAAGTGCTCTATGTGTACAGTGATTTCTTAATCGTCTTCATATAAAGGATTATAAAGCGTAAATTGAGTGAGAGAAGTGAAATGTCAGTAGGGCTCAAGTTTCGCATGAGGGCGGGCGGTCCAAAGTTTAAACATCTAAAAATTGCGCAGCAGTGAATAGGAAGCATCTATAGAGAAACCTCAAATGATTCCTTGCTGCAATGAATTCGATTTTATCGCAATTTTCAATTCACAATTCATGGAAATGCATCATCAAGTAGCGGACAATAATATTCTAGCGATGTCGGCGCTACCTATCACGGTCGAAATAACGTTAAATTTACTGCCACGTGATATTTGCAATATTAATTTTTAAAAAATGCTGATCTACATAACTACATGCTACAATAATCAACATTAACGAAAGCGTTATGGAGTTTCTATGCTCCCCAATATCTTCCAAGCGGTCGTGTACCGAAGTGAGAGACGATCGCTCCGACGAGATTGGGGAGGTTTGAAATTCCATGATGCGCTCCCTAGTCGACATTGCAATAAATCGTTCTGACCTCGTATATTTTTAATTGATTAATCAACATTTTAAAAAAAACATCAAACAAGTCTCTAGACAAGAAATTTTTAAAAAGATTAGAATGACTATGACATTCTGAACACGAATGAAGTTTTCACATCTACGGCTTCTTATCCTTACTTGAGCCATTGATCGTTACGAACTTCTGCTCGTCTCTGAAAAGGAACATTGGCGACATTATAATGATGAAACACTTCGACTAATGATTGAAAGTCTATTTCATTAGTGTGACGAAAATAAGTGATCATTAGAGTTTTTAAATCGCAAAAAGTGAATTTCTCATTATCTAGTCTCTGCGGAGCGGTTCTTTATCGGAGCATGGAGACAACTGCTCAGCAGAGATTGGATGAATAAGAAATGCGCTTGTTTGCCGATTTGGAAATACAAGTATTCATTAAGATCACCTATCGCCTCCACTCTGTAGCCTCCGTCCAAGTAGACCGTCGGCAGAGATGATTCGAAAGAAGAGAATAGAGTTCATCAGAAAGAAGAAAACACCACCTGAGAAGGAATAAGATACTAATAATCCTCTGTAAATTCATGTTCAGATTAAACTTTTCAGCTGAAATGCTCGACTTAAATTCCGAATGAAACGAATGAAATGCTGACTTGGATGAAAAGACACCATTAGGATTTCAAAAACGATAGCACAGTGTATTTTTCATTCGTATAATTAATTAGGAGTGGCTGTCTATCGTACGTAGATCGATTTTGAAACCCTAGGCGCTACCTCCAAGAGTGATGGCGGAGTAGCACCATATTGGTTGTAAGTTTGCAGTGCACGCACAAATTGGAAGGTTTGCAAGATGAAGCGGAAGATGATGAAACTGTAAGAATGCTATTTAAAAATTTCCAAGACTCTTCGCTGAAGCTGAACATTGAGAAAAAATTAGGGTTAAATGGTAAAAAATGGATTTCTCCGCTGAGCTGTTGTTTATAGTAAATTATCTGCGTTCGATAGTGAAGCGTTCTACAGAGAAATGATGAATGAGAAATACATTTTTAGAAACAATAGTGAAAACATTATAATCGAATGGTCATTTCTGTCTGGAATTTTCAGAAATATCAGCTCATGAAAGATCGATCTAAATAGAAACTAACGTTATGATGTTGAGTGCCTTCACAATGGTAAACGTCCAGGGCATTTTGTCACAGGATCTCGTGATCAACATCATGGTTCGGATGTGGAGGAATACACTGCAATTATGATTTCTTCGTTAGTAATGGGGTACTAAATCGGTAAAGTTGTCGTCATTCCTCTCCGCAGTGCTGTTGCATATCAATTGCAACGATACTGTGTATATCACCTGTTCACTTCCATCAACAAGGCCCAGTATGAGTAGAGGAGGAACTTGTGGGGGAGGATGGCGAATACGAAGGCGATGACACAGGCCAAGTGGTGCAGACACAGCTCGATCGTCCATCTTGACAGCTCCTCAAATATCATGAGTAAACTATTTTGCTGAAAATCAATTTTTTATAAACGGCGCATCACGAAGAGGTTGACGATGAAGGTTGGTATCAGGGGTTCTAAACCAGTCAATTTGCTGCCATTCTTGCGCGGCAGTCTCATATTCTGATACAAACCCGCGCAGCGGAGAAGAGAACGACCAGAAAAATACCGATTTTTAGAACCCCTAAAGTTGCTTTGGTATTCAGGAATCTAATCCCTTCGGATCATCACCTGCCGGTTGCCTTTTTAGTACCAATTTGTGAAGTGCTTTTCCGTTTGCCATTTGTAATTTTACCAAATAAACTCACCTATTGACATGATGGGAAGAATCGTCGCCCAGGGCTCGTAGTAGTGAAGGATATCGTGCAACATGGCCTAAACAAAATGCATGATTTAACAGTAACACAGCGGATATGCATAAATTTTTCATAAGCATTCATTCAGATTTTGGATTAAGGATTAAGATTTTCATAATGCCATATTCGTCGGCAAAATATTTAGATCTCACATGCGTATTGACAATGGAGAAGATGAAGACCCATCCTCCAGATAGGGAAGAATGGAGAAGACAGACGGAGAGGTTACGGAGGCGGTACTGTCTGCAAGTGCTATGTTATTTTGGCCTAACACTTTTGGAGTTCAAAAATTTAGGATTTGTTTAGACACAAAGTAAAATCAGAAAACACGCGCATCCAAGCAGACAATTGATATTTTAATGCTTAGATCAAGTGATAAACAGGCATCTGCGCCAGAATGGACAGATATCCATAATTCCCCGGATTAAGCGTTCATTTCAGCATTTTGGCGCAAATTTCCACGACGCGGCTGTCTTTCACTCGATAAAGCAGGAAATGCTCACTTAAATCCAGTGTAATCTTGCCAGCAGTGTGAGTGTGAATAACGTGCGGCAAGTCGGAAGAAGGAGAAGAAGAAGAATAGAGGAAGAAGGAAGTCAGCCTGAAAGAAGGAATGTGCAAATATCGTGCATCTGCAGAAACTGATTTCAAAGCGAATGTAATCGTGATGCATCAGCCTAATTATTCAATACCAGGTATTCGAAATCGGCATCGCGGAACTCAATTCTTTCTTCCCCTCTGCACCCGGTCTACCGTAACCCACCGCATCCGCAGTGCTTGGCTCGCCTGGTCCCAGCTCTCCCACGTCCTAACCTCGCGTATTCTACCCATGAAGATTCGCCGGAAAGTGTTCGAATCCTGCATCACCTCGACGGTTCTCTATGGAAGCGAATGCTGGGCCCTCCGATCTAGTGATAAGGAGTTGCTGCGAGTTACCCAGAGGAAGATGGAGCGAAGAATGATTGGAATCTCTATAATTGATCGATGGCGGAATGAACGGATAAGAGATACTACGAAGCTAAGGGATTGGGTCACGGAATCGATCATTCGGATGATGATGTTTGCCATGCGAATAAGGAATAGTCCCTTTACGGCTCCTTTAAACGGCGGTTCTTATTCGGGGTATCACCGAATTGGAGACGACCCAGCGAATGAGCGGGCAAAGAGGCAGACTGAACTTTGGGATTTCATTACTGCTTTACTATAATAATATATTATAGAATGTTCCAACGTCTGTCTGTATGTGTGTCCGTCTGTTTGTCAGTTCAAATAGTTCAATGCGTCCTTCCGCTCCCCTAAACAAACCCACCTATTTGGGAGATATATTGCTCCACCCGGAGGCAAAAGTAATTTTTTAAACGTTTTCCTTCGGGTGAGATTTTTTACTGTGAGTGTTGGGAATATGATCGTATCGCAAAAATAACAACTTCCCAAGTGTCTTATTGATCTCCTAAGTGATGAAACAGCTCTCAATATCGACATTGTAACCGAAAATCCTTGTCATCCTTCCAATCAATATATTGCAATTCGGGTCGCACAACCTCATGGGTTCATTGACGGGAGGTTCAAAGACACAAGGTCTTATCAATGCCTTGATGTGACTTCATTCCATGACGACATATCGTCAATAATTGGCTCTAGACAATCACGGATCCATAAGGGGAGTCTATGACAGATTCCCGCAGCGTAAAACAATATCCTCGGCGAGGCGAGGCATTTGTATTGGCGCAAAGAGAAATCACTTTATTGATTTCCCAGCACCGAAGTGTTTCATAGAATCCCCTATGGCTTCTATACATCTGTTGAAACAATACGCCATGTCCGTCGGTCTTAACTATGCCGCTAAAGCTATAAATACTTCCGGTCTCTCCACCTGGTGTGATTGTCATGCGTGGGTACAAGGAGTATAGCCTTATCAATGCCTCTATCTTCTAGGGTGACGCATCTGGAAATTCTAACCACCATGATCTCCTCCAACCAACTCTCTATCGAAGTGAGAGATTATTGCTCGGAGGAGAATGGGGAGGTTAGAATTCCCATACGCGATGCGTTACTATCTCCCCTCCAGAATCACTTTCACTCTCGGCACGAATTCACGGCTTTTCTGATAGTTAACTTTCCACTCAATGCGTTTATGCTTATTTATTTGTCCAGGGGTTATCCGATTAGCGACAATAGTGGATGCACGGATTCTAAATCGGTAGTAAAGTGCATTTCTCATTCGTCTAATTCCCTCGGAGCGGTCCTCCATCGAACGTTGAGAGAATCGCTCCGCCGAGATTAGACGAATGAGAAATGCACATCAAGGAAATTAGTCGCATAGTGGCCCTGTCCACACATTGACGTACTTTAGTTTCAAAATACGGTCATTACTTGGGACGTTGTGGTGACATTTTGGAACTGCGACAACTTGGATCCAATATTTGTTCCCAGATGGCGTATGTTATAATATGCAACGTAGATTCTTTTACTCTCGTTTTTTAGGTGTTCACAATTTTTCATTGGTTCGAGCCAGATATTAGATATCTTTCGCCCTGATGAGAGAAACGAATATGCCTCGAACGGGTAAATTACAAGAGCGCCATGTATACTTGTGACATAATGATGAAGCGGAAACTTGCGCTGTCATTGTCATTATTGTCATGGCGCACGTCACTATTTCAACATTATGGCACAAATGTCTCTAGTCTTTCAGCCCTCGAACATTCGCGCTGCTGAAGCATCAATGCACTCCAAGCACCATCATGCCGCAATTGTATATAAGACCGTTCGCGTAAGGGTCGACAACATTTTGGCCAATTTTTTTCAAAATCATTTTTTCGCATTCAAATTTTTTTCAGACGTTCTCAGAGGGATATCCATAAACTGTGAAAAAATTGGACGCTCAACTTTGTCATTGGGCTGAGATATGATTTTTCAAAGTTTACCCATTTTCGCCATAGGACACGATGCATTATTCACATTTTTGAGCACAGTTTCCTTCAACGTAAAGATTTTTCAACGCGGTTTGAGCCATTCGATTTCTCTTGAAAAGAAGATTCTGAAAAGTGGTATTAAGTGCAAGTTTGGTTCGCAAATGGTCGTGTTACATTGGATTTTCGTTAAAAAGTCATTCATCCGTAGCAAATTTCTAAAGTGTTCCCGGCCTAAATAGAAAATACTCTCGAAAGAGAATCAAATTCTCTTTCGAATGATATGCAAACGGGAAAAAAGAGTGTAGTCCACGCACTTTTAACCCACTTTTTCCGTTTTCGGCTCGACACTTGCCGCGATTTTTTACCATAACTATTTTCATTAATGCGATTTTTAGATGTTGTTTTTTGCATTCGAAAGCCCTTATCGAGATGAATATTCATCTTTTTTTTAAATTTTTTAATCCTAACAGACGACTTTTTGGAATTACGTTAAAGACCATGGCTATGATTTTAGAAAATATTTCGAAAAAAGAAACATTAAATCATAACTCGGTTGAAAGTGGATTTCAGAAGCTCATCTTAGCGCCAAAAATTTTCTCAAAAAATACTCTTTCAATATTGATACTAAAAGTCATAGGTCATCGGTAACGATTTTTGGGTCATTCTTCAGTTACTCGATTTTCGGCTATGTTCAAAAACGGGTTTTCGGTCACTTACATGACCCCCACTTTTCAGTACCAATATCGAAAGAGGACTTCAATACAAGAAACTTTTGTAAAGGAAGTTTGTCTGAAACGGTTTTTTCGATGAAATACAACCGTTGAATATGACCTATCACAAAAAAAAGAGAAAATGTAGCCATGGTCTTTAACGTAAGTCCAAAAAGTCGTTTGTTAAGATTAAAAACGTTGAAAAAAATCATGAATATTCATCTCCATAAGGGCTTTCGAATGCAAAAAACCGCATCTAAAAATCTCATTAATGAAAATAGTTATGGTAAAAAATCGCGGCAAGTGTCGAGTCGAAAACGGAAAAAGTGGGTTAAAAGTGCATGGACTACCTCGTTTTTTCCCGTTTGCATATCATTCGAAAGAGAATTTGATTCTCTTTCGAGTGTATTTTCTATTTAGGCCGGGAAACACCTTTGAAATTTGCTACGGATGAGACTTTTTCATGGAAATCCATTGTAACACGACCATTTGCGAACCAAACTTGCACTTAAAACCACTTTTCAGAATCCTCTTTTCAAGATAAATCGAATGGCTCAAACCGCGTTGAAAAATTTTTACGTTGAAGGAAACTGTGCTCAAAAATTTGAATAATGCATCGTGTCCTATGGCGAAAATGGGTGAACTTTGGAAATTCATATCTCAGCCCAATGGCAAAGTTGAGCGTCCAATTTTTTCACAGTTTATTGATATCCCTATGAGAACGTCTGAAAAAATTTGAATGCGAAAAAATGATTTTGAAAAAATTTGGCCAAATTTTGCAAAAAATTGTCGACTCTTACGCGAACGGTCATATATGATCAACCGTATCTGGGTCCTTATCATCAGACACTTCCGCGTGGGACCCCGGATAGAACGTTCCCTCCGAACTTATAGAGCAGAATACAGTGTTCGCTACCAGAGTTTCCAAATATGTTGCAAAGTGCATTTTTTATTCGTCGAAAACGCTCGGTGCGGTTTTGGCCTAGAGAAAACAGCTCTGACGGGATCAGACGAATGAGAAATGCACTTTACTAACGATTTAGAAACACTATTCGCTAAAATAAATTGCTGCATCACCTTGGCTAATCAACAGTTTTTCAGATGAAATATCCGATCTTGCTACTGGGCATGCTGATGTACTGGGCACTGGTGGAAGCTGGAGTGAAGAGGAAGAGGATATTCGTTCATGGCACATACAGATTACCTTCGAGACAGGTATCTTGAAAATTTGCAACAAACTTATTTTAAAATTTGTTTCACTAAAATATTAGGTATCGATTAAATATTTGTCCAAATTCAGTTTATGATCAGTCGCGCTCGTTTTGCGCAGCTTATGGAGGCTCACAGCAACCCGAACTATGTCGTGAGTTTCAATGTTTTCGCTATATCAATATTTTCGTTGTGAGATACTTGTGCTGTCAAGGAAAACATCACGGAAATTTGTGTTGAATTTCAGCTATGGCCTCAGCTTGCGTCGACATACACAGCGGTTCTCACTGAAATGTACAGACCAAAATTGGAAGAGAAGAAACTGTGGCCGGTCTTTGGCATGGACGCGGTACGTGGAGCTTGAGAGTCGACATTTTAAAGATTTTTTTCTGGTAAAATATGCCCAGAATATTACGTTTTGAAACTGATCTTCTCATTCACTAACATTTGTGGTTCATTATTACTGTAGCCCGAGTGCGTCATCGGAAATGATTAGGGCATAATATATTGGTATTTTAATCCTCTTACATCGCTTACAGTATGCCTGGCGAACATGCAAATCCTCTAAATCGCACTCTTTCGCACATTACTTTTACGGTAGTGCGTAAGTTTAAGTATATGCGCCACGGGGTGAAGGAGACGAGCGGAAATTTATGGCATAATAGTGAATAGGACTGATGCGCTTTCATTGTTTTCATTCTCACGCGGATCCGTCCATTTCACAATCATGGCGCAAATGTCCTTCTCCTTGTCGACTCTTGTCTAGTTTCTTGCTGTCCATGAAAGCAATTGCGATCTTCCGTATCAGCGAGTGTTCGGGTACACGATTGGCGTCCTTTTCAGAGAGAAACGTACATTACCTTTTCCTGAAGGGGTGCGAGCATCGAAACATGTTGATAGGGTTCAGTGTTGTCGATTTCATAAAGATTTTGTCGCAGCCACTGGAAATGAAAAATCTTTGAATAAATAAGGGTACTGTTAGGCTAAAATCGAAAAACGTTGTCTGAGGTGATGAAAAGATTATAAGCACCGGAAGCTACCACTTCAAGAATCGAATGATACCCACATGATGAAATAGAGAGGATGCCACTTTCAGCTCAGTCCGCATGTCGTCTTTCCCGTGCATTTGCCAAAAACCGCTCGACAAGTCATCTCCATAATGTATTTCGGAGTCTGGGTGAGCTGATTTTCAAATTATTATTATTTTAAAATTTTATGAAGAGGCCAAACTGATCGCACTATTCACTCATCCTACTTCCTCTTTTATTGTTTGTCTGATGCATAAGTAAATCGCATCATCGCGATGTTTCACACTTGTGATTTTGTGAATAATTATCTGGTCCATAGGGTTATACGCGCATATTTAGATATAGTGCGAATGGACAAACTTAAGAGTGTGTGTTCTTTTATCAGTGGAACACAGGGCAGAAATAAAAGACACACTATGACTTCATTTGTTTCTGGTGATAGCAGCGCTTGTGGGCAAATGGTCCTAATTATAGTGGTCTCCTTTGACCTATGAATCCTTGCCACAAAGACAGAGATGCGCTGATTTTCCGCGATGAAGCGGCGAAATAGTCGAATCATTAGTTCAAAAGTACAGTGATATCAATTTCATGGCTTGTCGCCAGATCAAACGATCAGTCAGAATTCTACTGAACTCGGGCGATTCCGTGCATAGTATGACATGGAAGATGTACTATGGACTCAATGCGCCAGTGTCTTGCAAGGCGTCATATTCGCAATGGGCAACGCACTGGAACCAAATGAAGACAATACACATGGCTGATTGAGCGGGATTATCACAATACTAAGTGGAATGGGCTTTATATGCAGAGCTTTCATTTCATTGCGCTGTTTTCTTGAATCTAAAAATCATATGATGGTAGAGTGAGTTTGCTGTCTACGCTCAGTAGATAGCTAGTTTTAAATAGGTTGTGCTATCTATGACCACCATGGTTTGCATGATTCTTTTTTGGAATCCGGTCGTAATTATGGATTCCATAAAGATTTTGGATTCAAAAAATAAAAAGGCGCCCATTTCAGTCCGAATGGTATAATTTTGAACGAAATACCTAAAATAAAACTATTGGATGTAAGAGGATGGTTGTCCAAGTTTAAGTTCCTACTATAAGCTGTTACTCAAACAGCTGTTATTAAATTTAACAAGTGAGCGACGCCCATTATTTTGATTTATGGAATTCCAAAAATAGTTCCACAATGCGATCCCTATTTGACACTGATTGCAGGAAGTTAGGGAATTGTCATTTAATATACGGCACATGATGATGATTATAATCAGTGCGGATAGTAGGCCACAGCCATACATCTAATGCAGTATTTGATCTCCGCTATAATTAGTAATACTCCGGGTGCTAGTGAACTGAATAGTCGGAGTGATGTATGGCTTTAAATAGATCACAAGATCCATCTGACTATTCTGGTCGGCACTGATAGTGTTAGCCGTGAACAAATCAATCTATCGGCACATTCCCGTCATATTCGCGTTAACATTTCCAATCTGACAGCTATTATTAGGCAATGAATTGATAAGAATCTGTCACCAGTGGCGCTGACTAGGATTAGTGTGGAATAATGAACGCTATGTGCGTCATTCGGCCAATTTCCGCGTGACTCTGGCATATACCCGGTTTTTTAAAAAAGTTTTATTTTTATCTTATCACTGTGATGTAAGCAAGTGGTTGTCTACAATAATAATCCGTAGGAAAGAGGATAAAGCAGCCAACAAAATGATCCGAATATTAGACACGATGAAATTCTGAACACAGATAAGCGAGCGGCTTCAATTAACCGGAACTAGTATTATTTGGAGATGATAAAAAGTAATCGCTCATCGACCATCGAAGAATGCTTGCAATCTTGTGATGTTTACGCCCCAACGGGTCTAATTTGTACCATTGACGCATGGCACTAATGCTGTTATCTTTCATGTTTGAAATGGCTGCAAACTTACTGGTTTTCATAATGAACTTGATATATTCGGGGTCATGGCAGGAGGGAAATCAAAATTTATGGAAGATGTCCTTTTCAGAGTTCGATCATGTATTTCGACGGTGAAGAGATTTACTTCCTGACGGTCGGAGAGCGGACTTGGTCCTGGAGTGTGAGTTTTTGCTGATTTGCTGCTATTTTCTTATTTAAAGGAGCAGTCCGGGGAGATCCCTCTCGGAGGAATCAATACTCTCCGTCTATTCATTCCTCCTAGCTCCCTCACTTCTCACCGGTCGACTTCTTTAATTCATATTACTCTTCCTGACAACCAAATGCGTACCCCTTGCAAGCTTCGCGAAAAGTACATATTATCTAGATGTGGTCGTTCGGTTGTGATTGTGCCCCAGGGGACTTCAAAATGTCGAGAATGTTGTCGAATTTTCACAAGAGAATTCAAAGTGAAATCAGATCTTTTCGTTATTGAACTGTCACGAAATTGATTCCGGTTCATTACTCCTTTGAATGGATCCTAAATTGACAATACATAAGAATTTATCGCTACTTATGAACTTTGCAGAACAACCTACGACGGATAGCGGACGCGTTCATCGAACAGACACTCGGAAACGCGAGGTATTTACATTGGCTACAAATTGATAAGAAAACAGAGGGAAACACAGATGATCACCAATTCACTACGATTATAGTTTATGCATTCTATTCATGGCACTGTTTTCGGGAATATGAATTTTGATAAGCAAGAATAATATACTTATTTGAAATATTTCAGTCATCCGGTGCACTTCATTGACTACTTGCAAGACCCGTTACCCTCGCAAAGAGAATCGTGAGTTTTACCACTTCATATAAATTATTTTTCGATCATAGATGTGTTTCGATATGTTTTCACATGAGAGTCTTGAGTGCCTAGATCATAAAAATAAAAATAAAGCACAATTTCAAAATTCCAGCGCTATTTTCATTTCTCATGTTGTTCAGTGCCATCTTCACGGCCTTTATGATGGAACAACTGATCGCACATGGAAAGGATGCAGTGAAGAAGATGGAAAGAGCATTAGGAGTGAGTTTAAGAAACATTACGCCATACAGCAACGCATTCATGCTTTCTACCATAATACCTTCTCAGTTGTTGAATCTCAATTGAAAGAACATACGAGCAATTTTCGTGCAGATAACTAGGCGGATTTAGCATTCTTATCGGCGGGATCAGTATCCCGTGGATAACAAATTAAGAACACTTACATTGAGAATCTTTCAGGCGCGGGATCCAGAAGACTACCTAGAAACGATGTTCGAAAGAGTATGCACAGCAATAGATCTCGGCATTATCCAACTAACCTACAAGGAACCAGTGGGAACAGTTATGGACGATGAGGAGTACTCACAGTGAGATTTTTGCTTTCCACACCCGTTTCAAATATGTTTCATAGAAGCTTTATCATAGCACAAGTTGTACGAAAGCCACTAACATCTGCTTTCTACATTCAATTTAAATTAAATACAATCTGTTCAGATTCTGGAAGCCTTGGGTCACTCGCCGAGCCGATTTCGACTATTACGACACGATTAAGAAGTCGGGAGTGTGGGAAAAGGTTCGATTTTCGCCGGAAAATCTATTAAACTTGAAAATCATTGCAGCCTACCGAAGAGGTCTACATATGAAGATGATTATTCGTGTATTATTTGCCTGATTCGACCATTCTAGCTCAGCCTTAATACAGGGTACCATCACATATCCGTACTTTCATCACGAATATCTCACTGTTTCTTCCATTTTGCTCATTCACTGCCTAAATTTGTTAACCCTGTTAAATAGGGATTTGAAATTTTGGGTCGCCTGCTTCCGCTAGGCTTTCTGAATCGGTAGTAAGCGGTATTTCTCATTCATTTAATCCTCTCGCAGCCGTTGTATACTAAATGTAGCACCAATCGCTCCGCGGAGAATAGACAAATGAGACATGCACTATACTACCGTTTTAGAATTCCTGGCTTCTGCTTAGGAACGTATTGAATCGTATTGCCTGCATTTTCCCGCCCCTGTTGAATTACCAATGCATCTTGCTACTGCCTAGGGCATCAATGATAGTATCTATACTAACACTAATCGAAGCCTTTCCTAGGGTGTTGCTATGTGGGAGTTCAACCTCCCTATTCTCTACCGAGCGGTTGTCTATAATATGTGTGTGATCAGAATGGGGAGGTTGGAATTCCCGTATGCGACTCCTTGATTTTCCGTATCCAGCTTGTGGTTAGCAGGGGTTCTAAAACGGTAAATTTGTCGTCATTCTTCTCCGGGGCGCGGTCGTCTATCATGGAGTGAGACAACCGCGCTCCGGAGAAGAATGACGGGAAATTTACCGTTTTAGAATCCTTAGTCGTTAGTAGTAGTTTTCTATGCTATGTTTAGTGGACCTGTTGAATCTCCCACGATCTGTGACAGAAAGATGTGATCTCATCCAACCACGAGTGAATTTTATTGCGTTGCAACGTTTGAAATTGATAAATGCCATTGAATATCTTTAAATAGTTAGAAAAATCATCACCAATGTTAGCAGCTTGTCCACATGGTGGGGTGTGGGCATTGCTGCGTCGAGTGCACAGACGAAAATGGCCCTTAAACTTCGCCCTCACTCGATTCCACACTAAGAAATTTCAGTGTTCGCATTAGGGTTTCTAATTCGGGAGTAGAGTGCATTCGTCTGTTGTCTGATTCACTAGGAGCTTTTGTCTATTGCATGAATGAGACAACCACTCCTCGGGAATCAAACAACAGACGAAAGCACTCTACTCCCGAATAAGAAACCCTAGTTCGCATCGCATTACAACTAACCGCAACTTTCCGGGGGTCAGTTTGATGTCTAAATACATGTGGAGGAAGATATTTCAAAAATATGGAAGACTGTTGTCGTATATGTTGCGTCACATCCATTTCAAATTTTTTTCATCTTTCTAATTTTGATTGTCTATTGAAATACCAGAACGAAGTATGTTTCAACGACTCCATAATAATGTTGACCAGTGAAATCGAACGATGTACGTTTGGAATGGTCGTGCCTACAAATATAAAGAACATAAAAAAATCTTCCAATCAGCGTATCGAGTGTTCATTAAAACGCGTTCCGTGCGTGACTGGAGAGAGGGTGGCACCGTAGGCAGATCCAAGTGAAAAAATTTCTGTAATCTCCCCTGATGTGGGATACACTTCAGCCTCGATATCAAAAATTTTATTTATGAATTAAGCGATTTATGAAAATAATAAAATAAAAAATGAAAATTTATATCTTTGAATTTTTGGCCAAATGTTATAGTCCATTCGATAGAGAATAAAAAGTTATGCAAAAAAGGACTCAGGACATTTTCTCGTATCTCCAAAACTAAGTGAGTTATATCGATTTTTCTCTTTTTTGGAGTCCAACTTTGAGAGTTTTGCTCATTTTTCTACTAGAAAAGCCCAAAACCGGGCCTCCTTTCATAGAAAATTAAATTTTTCGGACAAATATACGTCGGATAAGCTTTTAAAATCAACTCTGGAGGTGTACCAATCGTGTGCAAAATCGGCTCGAAAAATGAAAGTGCTAGTAATCCAAAGGCTCGGGTTCGAATCCCGCCGAGGACAAACATCTTTTGCAAATTTATTTTGAGGTTCCAGAAAAAGTTCCAAAACAAAAGTTGCTTCTTTTGATGTCCTCTTTCGATTTCCGTCGAAAAATGTAGGGGCCACATTGAGCGCGAAACTCACGCCTATCGCAAACTGACTATTTTTCACAAAATCGATTGAAAAATCATAACTTGCTTGAATTTCACTTTTAGACGCTCGGAAAGTCATTAAAAA
>JACMIF010003169.1:0-11273 GCA_014805445.1 Diplogasteroides magnus
CCTCCTAGTTTGTGTTGTTTCATGCGCCTGACATTCCACGAGCTGTTGTCCAAACGATTTATTCAGAAATTGGGGCGACTTTTTGGAGCAGGAAAGTAAGAAAGAAGATGAAGGAGGAGGAGACAAGATGGAAGAAGAAAGAAGGCCAGGTTTGTTGTTTTGAATTGACTAAAAATGGGTAGAACTGGTTAGGGCCCGAATATTCTCTTATTTTTTCGAGCAAATTTCGTTCTTGCAGCCAGTTCTGGCAACTATTTCGCCCAAACTCTCTTTTATATAACTGAATTCATTAATCTTTTTAATACTGACTAAGTAAATAACTTGTGGAATGATTTTTAGTTAAGGGAAATCGTTGTAGATAGTTTTAGTTAGCATGCGCAATGATTCCTGCCGCCCGCCCAGGTTGGTTCAACTAAGTTATCCCCGCAACATCTACATTGAAATTCCCAATGCCAAATTTTTGCTCTAGTGACGATATCCGTTGCTTTCCATTCAATTTCTTGCTGAAACGATCGTTAATTTGTACGCAAATTATTTTTCATCGATTAGTTTTGAATGAAACGGAGGGAAACTCATCTTTACAGTAATCAGGAATCATTTGCGCATGCTAACTACTACTTTATTTGCATTTCATATTCTAATCCACGATTGAATATGCAAATTATTTTATTTCAGAAGTGCGCCGCGGCTGGCGGGAGGGAATGGAGAGGAGAAGAGGAAGGAGAAACCGGCATAAAGGTGGGGGTTTTCCTTCTGATTATCAAAACATTCAACTTCGAAGTGCCAAATCGTTCATTTTTGATAATATCAATTAGTGTCGCTGCTTGATGTTCATATTTCTGCTGAAATTCATGACAATTTTGCTTTCGAAATCTCTGGATATCACGAGTTTTTATCAAAATTGCTTACAACGTTATTGTTTGCGAACAATTATGCCGTTATTATTCCTATAATTCAAGCAGCATTTCCATGCATAGCAGCTTTGGCCGATTGCGCATTCTATATTTTGCATTTCTTGCAACATATGACCAAACATTTCTCGCAAGTACACTGCATACTGCGTTGCACAACAACTGCACTGGCCTTTTTCAGTACTATATCTGTAATTACTACATAATACTGAAAAAGGTTACTCGTATAACAACAGCTGACTATGCCTCATTCATTCCAAGTTTTATATATTTTGGTGTTTCAGACTGCCATCTACAAGATGCAGATCTTCGCTACCGACGAGGCTATCGCCAAGCCTCGCTTCTGGTACTTCATCTCCACTCTCCGTCGTCTGAAGAAGACCAGCGGAGAGATCCTCCAGTGCAAGAATGTATGATTTGCTCTATTATTTTTTTCACCAACGACTATGAAATCGTACAAGTGCTCGTACTTTTGTTGTTATTGCTCGTTTCAAAATTTGTCTTTATTCAGGTCTACGAGAGAAGGAGTGGCACCGTCAAGAACTACGGAGTCTGGCCCAAGTACTACTCTCGCACTGGTCACCACAACATGTACCGTGAGTACCGTGATGTCTACATCGTCGGAGCTGTTAATCAGGTAATTTTTAATCGCCTTGTTTCGAATTTTTGCGGACAAATTCCGTTCTAAGCCGAAAATGGGGAACACTAGCTTGTATGTTCGCACAAACGCCTTCTATTTTGTTTATTGTACCTAGACGTTTATACTGAATTGCCTAAGAAACCGTATGGGATGATTTTAGTTTACTGGAATTCATTTCAGAGGGTTTTATTCGTTGAAAGTGAGGCTGGATGGAGAAGAAGGAGGGAAGGCGGCGACCCGCCAGGTTTGTTTTGCTCAGTTCTTTTCACATTTTGTTGTACCTATGGTTGTTTTACTCAGGGTTTTACTTGGGGGAGCCGGACATTGGGTTCCGTGCCAAGGATAAGGCAGTTTGGTAGGGTGTCGCTTGCGAGCCATTTAGAGAGGAGACATGCATTCGTCATGCCTCCACTCTCTGCGGTGCGGTTGTCTATAAAATGCAGAGAAAACCGCACCGCTGAGAGTAGAGACATGACAAATGCACTAAATGCTTCGCAAGTAGCGTTTCTCATACGGTAATTTTATGCGGGAAAGTTTATTTCTTATTCGTCCAATTCCGTTTGAGCTGTTGCCTATCGTATGTGAGAGACAACCGCTCTTCGGAGACAAGACGGATGAGATAAGAACTTTATCGCATAAAATTACCGTTTTAGAAATACTACTTGCAAACGACACCCTACAGTTTGGCGTACCATGTAGCGAAATAGCGTAACATTCCTGATCATCAACAGCATTTATTGTTTGAAATTACGGTATATCGATTGAAATTACAGTATTTCCGCCGAACTGCCATACTGTAACTCTTATTCTTGACTCGGCACCAAAAGTCCGGCGGTGAAAGGCTGTGCAAAATGATCAAACACCTTGACATGGTTAGAGATGTCACCTTGACAAGGCGCGCGATGATGGTGAGAACGCGATGCGATGTGTCTACGGGTCTCGCCTCGATGTCGAGACAATAATTTTGCGCACAATTTCGCACCGGAATAGAGGCGAATATAGATATTTAGTAGTTATTCCAAATCGTTGCGACTAGAGAACGGAATCCTAGCAGAAGTGCACAATTCTGTCATCTAATTCCATTAGAGTGGTTGTCTCTCTAAAGTGATCGACAACGACTCCGAGGGAATTAGACGACAGAAATGTGCACTTCTGCCTGAATTTCTTTCCCTAGTCGCGGCAAAATAATATTCAATTTTGAAAAATTGGCAAACGACTCCGTACCTATCTATCTATACGGGTATGTCTGCCACTTAGGCTAAGCTTATGCTAAGCTTACTGGTGGTACTGTAGGTTGCGGTAGCATATGCTAAGCTTATTGGGGGTACTGTAGGTTACGCTAGCTTATGCTAAACAGCGGAACACCCTATGCAAAACTTGTGCGGACCATTAAAAATGTTCTGAAAATGTGTTTTTCGGCAAAATATCTTTCGACAGGCTTTTAAAATTCTTTTTTGTGTAGACAGCCGAAGTTCCAAGTACTTTACGTCGATTCAAATTGTGCAGAAGACGAAATAACTCTTCGTCGTCCAATGCGATCGAAACGCGCAAAAATCGGCGTACGCGATTGGCATGGCGCACCCTAGGTACGATAGATTCTTTTATCGTTTTGGAGAGTCCAAAAATTGAAAAAATGATTAAAATTAAAAGAGAGCGATGAGTACAAGAAATATCAAGTTTATTTTACCCAGAGGTGAATCATATATCGTAAGATGTGACTTTAATTTAAGTTTCTCATTCCAATTCACAACTTTTTTTAAATGCTCATGGCTCACTTGTCTGCCATCCGACCATTCGGGTGCTGACATTAGCGCCATGGAAATTTGCGCCAAAATGGTGAAAAGAACATTTGCTCCATAGTGGTGTAATGGGGTTTTGCGATGTGGCAATGATGACAACAATGCCGCATCTGTCCATTTGATGATTATGAATCCTAACCATCCTGGTTGACCAGCATTCGCAGTCTAATGGGAGTTGTTTGCCGCAGCATTAAAGACAAATGAGACCTGATTTTTCACGATATAAATATGAAGCACGCTAGACGGTTGTTTTGTTGATCGCAGGTCGTAATGGAAAGCGGATTATAAAATGAAAATGTGTTGTATGAGTATGTGATCCTGGCGCATTTGTGCTGCTGAATTTCAGAAACAGAAGAAATTTGCCCCACATTGTTGAAATATGGACTGGAGCAAGCATTTATGAATATCATCATTCTTTCACTAATGCTCAAGGCACAATTGTCTATCTTTCGATCAGACAATCGATCCATAAACGACCACCAGGAAACATAAATTTCCTTAGCAATGTGTTTCAGCAGCATAACAAAGCAATTGCGATAATTTGGGACATGCTCCCATCTCCTTGAACGCTTTCAAGGACTACGAACTACGAAACGAAAAGAGTGCAAAGTATTGCCGAGGATCAATCGGTAATTGTATCTCAGTTCCTCTCCCTATTATGTGATACGATGAATGGGGCCACATTGCTTCCTCGCTTATTAGATCACAACTAGAGTGTCGCATGCGATTCGTTTGGTGTATTCGTCGTGTCTCTACGCTCTGCCGAGCGGTTGTCTCCGGAAATTAGAGACAACCGCTCCTCAGAGAGTAGAGACGCGACGAATGCTTTAAACGACTCACATGCGACACCCTAGTCACAACTGCTATAATGGCGTTGAACAGGTTGTAAAACAAGTGAAAATGTGTAAGGGCGTCGTTAGGCTTGAGTGCATACTGTTTTCATTTCGTCCTGTATTATTGGAGACACAAGCTCAAGCGATTTTGAGCATGTTCACGAGCTTATGAATTATCGTTGAAGCACTTACTCAGCTACCATGAAAATACAAATGGTCCGCAATTGCCAGGCCGCCAAACAATTCAGGATGAAGACTAAACATATAACACAAATTTGATGTATTTTAGTTCCAAAACTGGTGTAATCAATTCATTAAATTTAAAGGAATTATTTTAAATATGTTAATCAATATCTCAAATATTTCTAACGTGCGGCAACAAAGCTACGTCAGCCGGCGAGTGTGGGTGAAATTGCGAAAGACATAAGTTCCATGGACATTTGCGCTATAATGGTGAAGTGGTAACTAGCGGCGTGATAATGACGGTAACCATGGAGCATCTGTCCACGTCACCATTACGGCGAGAATAAACATCATGAGATGTTTCGGACATACTTCGGTTGTCATCGTAGGAAAAAAAATATTCTATGTCTTCCTTACGAATGAATTCGTTTTGTGAAATTATTTCCACTGTTTCATTATCAGTGATGATGTCCGGTGAATGACAACGGTCAATTGCGAGATTTCATGGAAATGCTTTGATTGCAAACGAATGGGGGTCAGATCAATCAATAATCACAAATCAATCAATATTTATGTGTCTCTTCATGCTTTGTCGTCGGCTGAAGAGACGATGTGAATGAACAGCAACGCAGTCTTTGAACTGAGTTTGATTAGGGTTAGTTGAATCAATACATTGAATGCAATTCCGTCATTGCAAACGCCCTAATCAAACTCAGTTCGAAGACTGCGTTGCTGTTCATTCACATCGTCTCTTCAGCCGACGACAAAGCATGAAGAGACACATAAATATTGATTGATTTGTGATTATCGATTGATCTGACCCCCATTCGTTTGCTATCAAAGCATTTCCATGAAATCTCGCAATTGTTCCGTTGTCATTCGCCGGACATCATCATTGATAATGAAACAGTGGAAATAAATTCACAACAGGAATTCATTCGTTAGGAAGACATAGAATATTTTATTTTCCCGAGGCGGCAAGTTATGAGCATGTCCGAAAACAAGGCATGATCTATATAATCTTTCTGAAACATATGCTTACCAAAACATACGCACGGCCTAATTCTCATTTGTGAACCGAATGCCTATTGGGATACAATTGTGCCATGAGCGTTTGTGAAATGGTGATGCCATTAGTAGAAGCCCCCCTTTCACTGCCTCCGGGCGTAGTTCAACATTCTGGCGCAAATATCAAAAGCGGCAGCTGCATTTCAGCAACGCATGCAAATCTCGGGTGAATATCTGCTGCGCCATGGACATTTGCGTCTGAATGGTGAAATGGATAGATGCGCTAGCATTGCTGTCATCATCACGATGGAAACGTTCACTTCGCCATTATGAAGCTAATATGCATAGTGCATCTGAACCCAAGCAAAGCGCATCGTATTTGTTGTCTTATTTTTTGAAGCTGACATTGAGCATAAAAGAAACAAATAATTGCTGAAGACGATCATATGAATGCATGCTTCTCTATTTGCGCGTAGCGAAATAAATTGCACGATCTGCGCATATATCCAACACAGCAGACACCGGAGAAGAAACTGTTTTTAAATTAGCCATAAAGTGAGTTTAAGAATTGAAATGTATGGGTTCCCACCGGTATATCGATTAGGTTGCATAATAGTCATTCAGCAGCGTTGAGTTATGTTTCACGATGATGCCAAATAGATCTGGTCTTTTATAATCGCTGATCAGCATCCCGCTTCGATCTACAATCAATTATGGAGATACACAGCGCGTCAGACTTGCAGGTTTCGCGGACACCCCCGCGGGTCAGCCAAAAACGCGCGTTTTTGGGCAAAAAGTGGGAGGGCCTTAATTTGGCATCGTCACTTCGAGTGTTTATGGAAACCGCGCGCTTTTCGCGCAAAAAGTGGGCGGGGCTTATATTTGGCGTCGTCAATTTGAATGCAACTTGTGTGAAAAACTGATGTGAGTAGAGTATGTCTGGCTCGTTACCATATTTGCATAATTAATGAGGTATCAATTATTAATGAGCTGTCATGAATGATTGATGAGTCACCAAGCTTCTTCCCCGTTACCATATTTTATCAATCGATAATCAATAATCAGCAGATCAATAATCAGTAGATCAATAAATCAATAATCGATAATCAGTAAATCAATAATCGATAAATCAATAATCGATAATCAATTATCAATAATCAGTAGATCAATAAATCGATAATCGATAATCAGTAAATCAATAATCGATAAATCAATAATCGATAATCAATTATCAATAATCAGTAGATCAATAATCAGTAGATCAATAAATCGATAATCAATAAATCTACAATCGATAATCTGTCGCCACATGGGCACAATTCAAATACAGCTGTCGCCATATGGGCACTATTTCGTAACAGTGTTTCGCAATCAGTAGCACAGGGAGGATCACGTGAGCATCACACACTCACATGGCTTTCATACCTAACATGACGCCTACTCAAACTCTAAACTTCATCACTGGTCAAAAACCACGTGTTATGGAGCAGTACATGGAATTTTTGGCAGCTATTGATGAGAAGGGAAGGGTTGTTTGGACGAGGACCTTCTCCCGTATTTGATGACGTAGCAGCAATCCCACATGGCGGTACACTGCGTCAAGCACGCAGTCTCACAGTCATCGTTTACACATCACCGAAATCACCACTCTCCAGCTTCTATAATAGATCAGTCAGGATAGATGATCACAAGTGGTGTAGTCTATGATAGTTGCAGTTTATAGAAAGGTCAGTACTTGCCAATGCTATCAATATTACCACTCACCAGTTTCAACAATGGCCTGCTGGTCGACGCTGTCTTCTATCCACGAGAGACAGTATACTGGCGGAGGGATCGCATGATAAGATATGGGGAATCAGAATGGGAGAACGTCATCTGAATGCAGCAGATCCTCTGATGTGGGAGGGGGAAAACCGGATGGGTAGGGTCCTTATGTGTGTGAGAGAACACATGTTAGCACTACCAATCTATGCAGTAGATACATACTAACCTTCGAGATCCTCCTCATCGTACAATATGATCTCAACCAAGAACCATATGTTCTCAGCTCCCTCGAAGTATGCACGCTTTCCCACTTCTAGATCTAGCTATTCTTCAATCATGAATTGTTAACAACCTGTTGTCTTCCCGTATCTCATGAGTATATTCCATTCTAACCCTTGTAGATCTTCATAGTTCTTCAGCTTGACATGATACACCTCTGGTCTTATATCCTTGAATACATCCTCGATAAAGACAGTGAAGACCTGCATATGATAGCTCAGACAGTGCTAAGACGGGTAAAAATACATCTTCGAAGACATCTCTACCAGATGCTCTCCACAAGTAGTGACGGAGTAGACGGAAAGTGTAGACAAATCGACACGGTTCAGAACCTCTATACACTAATCTTGACATATACAAGGCATCAATGGGCATGTCTGTACCCCACTGTGACATGTGCATGACTGAGAATGTGGGCGTGGAAAAAACTCTTTATGCGTACATTTTGATTTCAATATCGAAACCGTAATTCTCATAGCCTGCTTTGTAAATTAGACGACCGATATCTGTAAAAAGGCATGTATCGGGGTAATCCCTCACAATGTTTACCTGTGAAATTTTCATATATGCAACCGTCATGATTATCCCTTACAGCGATCTTATCATATGCAGTGTAACTTAATTCGTATGAGTTGACATCTAGCCAACAGTCTTTCATGACATCTTGTATGAAGGCAGTAAAAGCCTATATGAAATAATGTTGCCTTTACACGACCTAGCGCCTACCAGCTTGAATAGATCGGCCAAGGTACCACACCACTCAGTTTCGTTCCGGAGAGAAAAGGCCGAACACCAGTAAATCCATTCTGTGTCATTGACGAATGCCGTATCCATTATGGCTCCAGTGTAGAAGTATGATAAAGGACGTGGCCATGCATCTTCTTCACGATTTACGGTAATAGGGGTTCGAATACGGCGAATGCGGTTGAGAACAATACGATCATTAAGTCTCAATTCGACCTCAACTCCAATATGTTCATAACCTGACTTGTAAACTTCACGACCGATATCTATATGTAAGTTACCATAGGATAGATGTGGAACAGAATTACCTGTATTCATATCACCGTTGTAGTATTCCTTTTCATACTCCTTTTTACCGCATTCTAGAACCACCAATACGTATGATTGAACTGGTATGCCACTATCCGTTATGACCTTTTTTATGAAAGAGGTAAACGCCTAAACACAGCTCTGTCACAGATCAGTGCAAACGATTTACCATCTTGAAAAGTTCATCGAGGCTACCATGCCATGGGATTGTGTCGAAAAGTTCGAAACAATCAAAATAATATACTGGCTTTGCAGGACTTATCCATTTCTCAACTAGGGAGTAGGCACGGTAAAAGTCAGATAACGGTGGTGGTAGTAGAGACAGAGAAGCGAGAGCATCTTCCAGAGCCATCTGTGAGAGTGGGAACAAGGAATGGGCGGGGTAAAGTGTTCTCCAATGTGACACCATCAAGAGGAGTGACGGGGGTATTCTCATCAACCGGGGATGTATCAGGAATTCGAGCCCAAATCGTACCCTCCTCTCGAGAATCGATAGCTTCCAGCAGACGGAACAGTGATCTAGTCTGACTGGCGTCCCAACCGGTACAGTTGTGAGGTAGTTGAGGGCTTCCATCACAGAGGTGGTCAGTAGGCGCTACCAGAGTTGAATGGTTCGATCCCTCGCTAGGTGCTGACTCCGCCTACATTCTGGAACCATCTGTCTCCACCCCACTCTCTGCATATATACGCTCATATACGCAGCTATCGCTAATCTCATCATGTCTACTCAAGTACCCGAAGTTCCCACAACGACTACAAAGGATCTCCCACCAAGAGACTTCTCATCGTTCGTGGAGGAACCCCAGAAGAAGCCGAGATTCCTGGTGCGTTAAATCGTATATGTGTGAGATTGATTGATATTTCAGAGTAAGCGTCAATGGGCCGTGACTCCTCGTGGCATCTTCATCAGTCTGTGTCACAAATGTTTTACAAAATTCAAGGATGAGCCTTTTACACCCACTCCTGACGGTCAACAACTGTCGTGCCACATCTGCTGGGAATGTGTACATAAGAACCGTGCGAACCGCTTCGATTAACCATGAACACTCTCGAAATCAATAATATTCTCTTTAACGATATCTTCACCAGAAGACACTTTATTGGCACGTTTCCTTTCGATAAACTACCAACATCCGTCCCTTACACATTCTCTGTCGTCGTTAATACCGATAAAAGTACACAGCCTGGGCAACATTGGTTCTGCATGCATGTGAAGAATGATGTCTGCTATGTCTTTGATAGTTTCGGTACCGTACCACGAATGGTTGATAAGTATCTCAAACGTCTCAAAAAGGTCTTCTACAATCACATTCAGCATCAGTTGGAAAATGAAGCCACATGTGCCGGTTACTGTATCTACGTTCTATCTGAACTTGCTCGAGGGCGCTCTTTCAAATCAGTTGTCAAACATTTTGTATCCACTAAGGATGATGATGCCTTCATCCGACATTATCTTAGAAAATATCACAAGTTCAAACTCTCAACATAGCCCCGCCCATTCTCATCTACCCCTTACTTTACTGTCAATGCTGTCATATTGTTTCATGACTGCTAAACTGTTCAAACATCGCAAATATCTTTTATCTTTGTGCAAAAACCCCAAGCATATTCACACAGCTACCAACCCTCAAATCGGTTGCATTATTGAAATACTATATAATTTAAATAAAGTAGCTTTAAGTAGTCCTGAAAAGCGTAAACTTTTGAAATTTCTTCCCATCATAAAGCAACTCGGTAAGATCAGACGTGCCGATAAAGCACGCTCTCAACTTGTTCAACACGGTGGTGCCATTCTTCCATTCATTATACCTGCGGTGCTATCGCTTCTTCTATCATGAATTTCGCATCGAAATATAAATTAATCCCAGTTATTGCTTTGAATAAAAACGAGGCTACTCTAGGTAGTATGCATGATTCTTTGTTGAATCTCTTGAAGAGTAAGAACTTGGGTACGGTATCCAAACGTTTACTGTATGAAGATCTTCTTAAACGGGTTGATAATTTTAAGTTGGATAATTCACCTCATGTACAGCATGAGGGAGCTACACAAGAAGCTGTACCAGTGAAGAAGGAGGAGGAAGTGGCGGAGGCAACACCAGTGCGAAAGCGAAAAAAGAAGGTTGCAGTGCGCACAAAAGGAAAAAGTGTTATCCAGAGAAAAATGAAGACGCCGAAGAAGGAGGAAGTCGATAACGAATACCCTTCACCAGCAAATTCTGAATATAACACCCCTATTGATCCTGCTTCACATCTTAAACCTCGAAGACGTTTTATTTCGACTCCTGATCTCACTAAACCAGATCCCAGCCAACCCTCCACTACACGTAGTAATAGACAGTACGCAGATTCCACTTTATTTGGCAACCGTCTCCATATCAATCAATGGTGACCCCTTCTCAGACTCGTAGACTTGACTCTCTTTATTATGATACTAATAAGCCTACTTCATATACTTCTATTGCCCCCTCGTGAAAGCTTCTAAATTACCTTATAAAGTTGTTCAAGAATATTTGAAGAGACAGGATGTGTACACGCTTCATAAACAATTTCGCCGGAAAATTAGTAGACGGAAAGTCCATTCCATAGGACCCCTTCAGACAATCCATGTAGACCTGGCTGATATTCAGTTACTCAAGAAAAATAACGATAATTACGGATACTTCATGTTGGCAGTATGTAACTACACGTGAAAGTTCTTCGCTGTTAACACGTGTTCTATGAGAGAACCAACATTTTCGGGGAGACCCTGGTACCGGAAAAGTCAGAATATTTGTAAAAATCCCATAAAATAATCTTATATTAT